>QNTS01002418.1:64998-117078 GCA_003317085.1 Hucho hucho
TGACACTCCTGGTATGATCGGAAAGAAGCTAGACACGCCAAACTAAAATTAAGTTATAATAGTGGACCTTAACTTATTTTAGTTGGAACAGTATTTAGTATTAGGGTTCAAGCAGCCCTAACCGACGGGTACTTAGGTAAATCGTTTTAGGTAATAAGCGTTCTATAGGATACTAAACACTGTAGGCAGATAACGTGTGAAGGCATAAACATGTTACTGTAGGCAGATAACACGTGAAGGCATAAACGTGTTACATGATACTGCCAACATTGTAGTTAGGTAAATCGTTTTAGGGAATAAACGTGCTACCAGTCACTACAAAGGGAGGAAGGCATAACGGACTACCCTTAGCGCAGGGGATAAAACGCAACAGAAGGCATAACGGACTACCCTTAGCGCAGGGGATAAAACGCACGAGATTGAGGAACTGATGGAACCATAACTAGGGAGAGGAGTAAGTTGTATTAGTCATAAAGCCCAAGGGAGTGAACGCATAGGAAATCGAATCAGTTTAGGTATAATAAATATAGGACGGACAGGGAGAGAAAATATATTTGAAGGGTGGTGAATACAGAACCTGAATATTATACTACCTCATACTGAAGCCTGGTCAACTTCAGTGGGAAGTAAATAAACGGGGAAGTTTCACTATAACAAATATACCAAATATACCTAACATAGGTCACACGGCAGACCTAGTGTTCCACTGAACTATAACAGTGATGCACGAAGCTCTGGTACCTTAGATTGAGGCCAGGGACAAGAAAGGTATTGCTCATTACCAAGAGAAACCTCCGCACCGTGACATGACTCTATGGCTGCATGCCTCCAGAAGGGCTGAGGGGTGCTGCATGGAGATCACAAGCTCTTCAACTGGGGCTCCCGAGTGGCACAGTAAATGCAGGCACTGCATATCAGTGCAAGAGGTGTCACTGCAGTCCCAGGTTCAAATGCAGGCTGAATCATATCTGGCTGTGGTTGGGAGTCCCATAGGGCAGCGCACAATTGGCCCAGCATCGTCTGGGTTTGGCCGGGGTGGGCTGTCATTGTAAATAAGAGTTTGTTCTTAACTGACTTGCCTAGTCAAATAAAAATAAGCTTATGCCAGACTTAGCCTACATTTAACCCCTCCCTTATTAATTTCAAAGTCCATATGTTCATGAACCGATTCATATAAATCATGTCAAATTATTTTAAATTCATATTAACCCCTCCTACAGAATATGCTTTGGCAAGATTTTTAGTTATTAAATACATTTAAAAATATTCTACAAAAAAAAATGTGAGTGGCAAAGACTGTGTAGTGGTCATACGTAAATTCATAGATTCACCAAACATCTATTTTTATTATTCTGTTTCATTATTACTGGTAGATACTACTGGTTATGATTGCAGACAGAGCCCAGAGAATGGTATGGTGCAATATTGAATTAGTCATATTTGTTAAGGTGCATGCATGGGGATGTACACGTCACCCAGAGATATTCCCATGCTATAGTGATACATATAGAGGACTGAAACTTCACTGTTGTAGGCATTATACAGCCTAGTGCTATCTTGACTTAAACTGGCAAACAAATCCATTACATTATCTACCTAAATGTGAAGTAAACTCAAATGAGGAGTAATAGAGACTTTTAACTTGAAAACGTGCAGGATACCTCTTTCCGGTTCCCCTGACTTCCGTTTTATTATGCTGCGTTATGCTTGTTTGCATAGCACTTTGGTGAGATGAAACTGCGAAAACTCTGAAAGGTATTTTTGTAGGTCAGAATTGCAAGACAAGATTTGTTAAAGTCCAAAATGTTGGTTCATAATCGTAACATGGTGTTTGTATGTTCAGATGAAATTTCACGTTTACGTTTCATGCATGGCTTTTCTTACAATCCTAATAATTTACGTATGGATTTTCTTAAGATCCTAACGATACGTACGTTCAACCTTTTTGGCAGCTATCTGGCTCCATGAAAAAGTATCTGGAGAAATTCACAAACGAAGATGGCGGTGCAAGAGACAGCAGCCCAACTCTCCATGGCTCTGAAGGTTCAAGAATATCCCACTTTGAAGGTTTGACATTTCTTATTTGAAAGAATATCGACACGAATTGATCATGATGCAGGCATGAGCTTCATATTTGTCAAACTAGGCACTAATTTCGATTATTTGGATGACTAGGTAACGTTATCTAGCGAAGCCAGGGGGCAAGTTGGTTAAAAAAACAACTGCTGATGTCAGATGGTGAAAATTAATGCGAACAGATTTGATGGTGTGGCCAGATACACCAATCTCAACCTAGTAGTTGATTGGAGGTTATTTACTAACTTTGTTAGCTTAACAGATAATTTCGTAGTCATTAATTTTGCTAGCCAGGCAGTTTAATCGGCTATGTTGATACCTAGCTAGGCTAACTAGCAAACTTTAACTAACGTTAGCTGGTTCTCTGTCGATCTTATTCTGTGGCGTGGGAAGTCACCTATTCATAGCTAACAATTTGCTGTGTTACATTTATTTAACTACGTTAGTTGGATAACTAGATAATAGAGACATGTAACGTTAACGAATTCACCATAGCTAGTGAAATCAACATGGCATGAAGGGTCGTCACCAGCTGCGAGGTAGTTAACGTTAGCTATCTAGTACATCCAAAGCGACATGATGCCTACTAGTCGGTTGATCGTTTGTAGCTGTATAATTATGTTCTGTACGTGACTAGTAGCTATAGCAAGATTGTGCTAGCTAGATAGCGCTGTTTTGTGCATCGAACTATGTCCTCAAAGTACTACCTCAATATGGCTGAGAAGATTCAGTCTGCAGCCATATCACACTGCGACACTATTGGTCTGTGGCTGCTGCCATACGGCTAATGTTTGCTTTGTTAGTGGCCATTTTACCAGAATAGTAATTTAATTCATTAAGAGTAGTTGTATGCCATTTGAGTAGTTATGTTAGTATAATTAGACGGTTATGTTAGATTGCTATTCTGTGTTGATGCCTTAGTGATTGTTTAGAAAGTGTCATATTGGAGGATATGTTCTCAAGTTATGGGTCAAATAATTGGAAACTTCAGCGAAAGAATGATTATTAGAAACCATCTATCTTAGGTTTTGCATTGTTCATTTGTATAGGTACCGTATGAAACTCTGAACAAGCGCTTCAGAGCTGCACAGAAGAACATTGACCGGGAGACGAGTCACGTAACCATGGTGGTGGCAGAGCTGGAGAAGACCCTCAGCAGTTTCCCAGTGGTGGATTCTGTGGTGTCCCTTCTGGATGGGGTGGTGGAGAAGCTCAGTGCCCTGAAGAGAAAGGTAGGTTCACCCAGTTGCTCTCAGAACAATTAGCATTGGAATGTTGCTGTGCAGGTTTTTTTTTTACAGTATTCCTCCTCCAACCCAAGATAGCTTAGCTATTGCTATGTTTTCAAATCCAAGCACATGTCAAATCTTGTATGTTTATTGAGCGATTTCCAAGACAGAATAATGATTCATCATCATGAAATTTAGTTTAAAAAAATAGCAGTAAAATACAATACAAAGAGAGGACCCAGCAGAGCAGAGATATTGCATGCTGTAAGTATACAAAATCTAAATGGTGGATGTTGTGTAGGCTGCTGAGTCTGTCCAGGCTGAGGATGAGAGTGCTAAGCTGTGTAAGCGGAGGATTGAACACCTGAAGGAACATAGCAGCGACCAGCCAGCAGGCATCAACGTCTGGAAGAAGAAACGAATGGACCGCATGATGGTAGAACACTTGCTGCGGTGTGGCTATTACAACACAGCGGTCAAACTGGCACGTCAAAGTGGCATTGAGGTGCATCCCACTTCTATTTGTCAACATGTCATCTTATATACATGGATGCTACAATCAAGTTCCTTATTCCTTACAGAAAGAGACTTCTGTGGTATCTCAAATTGCTTGTATTTCAATTGTTTAGAGAACTACATATGCTGTCTCTATTTGACATAACCCCGCGTTCCCCCTGTCCTCCAGGACCTGGTCAACATTGAGATGTTCCTCACAGCCAAAGAGGTGGAGGAGTCACTGGAGCGACAGGAAACAGCCACCTGTTTGGCCTGGTGCCATGACAACAAGTCACGCCTACGCAAGATGAAAGTGAGCCAGGGGATTATGCCATGTCTGTTAGTAGATCACGATGGCAGTGTCAGTGACTTTTTTTGTAGGGTTGGGTTGAATGCGAAAGATACATTTCAGTTGAATGCATTCATATATGAACTCATTGATGCTTCTCCTTCCAGAGCTGCTTGGAGTTTAGCCTGCGAATCCAGGAGTTTATCGAGCTCATCCGACAGAACAAGCGCATGGACGCTGTCAGGTAGGAAACGGTTTATCCTGCCATAGCACATCCTATATTAAAATATTCAGGTTAATGTTGAAACATATATATTCATAGTTGAAATGAGAACAATCATGAACCATGTTTTTCACAGACATGCGCGGAAGCACTTCAGCCAAGCGGAGGGGGGTCAGCTGGACGAAGTGCGACAGGTGATGGGCATGCTGGCGTTCCCCTCAGACACCCATATCTCCCCTTATAAGGTAATACCATAGTAGTGATCTCTAGTGTGTATGCACTCGCATATGCCTCCTTTGTAGGGTTGGGTTAAATGCGGAAGACACATTTCAGTTGAATGCATTCAGTTGTACAACTGACTAGGTATTCCCCTTTCCTTTCAAGCACAATTCGATACTTATCTAGATGCATGGACTCCGATACAGGAATTATACTTTTAATTTAACTATTTGATGCGGTTCGAAATTATTCGATGCACTAACAATTGTTGCATGAACACATTCATTTTTCACACTAAATTAATATCTTATGCTCATGGAGCTGAGCTGGGTCTGTCTGAGCTGACTTCTCTGAGCTGTGTGTGTGTGTGAGAATGTAGTGTGTGAGCTGAGTCATAGGGCAGACTGAGCATCTACCACTCAGTTTGGGGGGGACGACGACGAGTGTTCTCGCGTGATCCCTAAACAGACATTCGCATGAAAAGAAAGAAGAAAAGCGGCATTATTACCTCGGTACAGTAGAGGGGGATGAGCTGGTAATAGCCATCTACGGCCAAACAAGAAAGACGTGCTGGGGAATAAGAGTACACAGAGAGACACTTGACTGGAGTTGTGCAAATTCCCCGGGATCTAGATTTGATGTACCAAGCAACACGTAATAGGCGAGATACGGAAACCGAGAAGATGCTCGCTACATGTTCAGTTGTGGATGTAGGGGCATATGGCCGAGAGAACTATGGTGGAGTGTTAATTTTGGTCCAAACTGCTGCAGAAGACCCTTGATTTATCCACCGCAAGCTATCCTGCCAGGTACCACAACGCCAAGTCCTTATGTTTTCCTGGGAGATAGCTTTCCCCCTACATGAGAACCGCATGCGCCCTTATTCAGGTATGTTGATAATAGCATGTTGGAAACAGTCACTTTTTCTGTTTCTAATTTCCCTTGTTAATGCATACTTGTATTCACCTCTATATGAGAAATGCCATTTTATCAAGGTGTTTGGAGTATGGTTTCTGGAAAATAGTATGGTGTTTTTGTATGTATATTTTTGTACGTATATTATATCTGATATATATTCTGTTACCTCTCACTCACAGGTGTCCGTCTCAATGAACCTGAGGGTACCTGGAACTATCGCCACTTGTTGTCAGATAATGCATTTGGGATCATGGGTGCAAGGACGAGGATTCATGGATTCTTGGTAATCGAGAGTACCCCTGAAAAGACTAAGGACATGTGTTGCCCTCCAGAACTACCTGTCCTCCACAGATTACACTCATGAGCCAAACGCAAGATACATGGCTCCCTCCTTTTGTTGACACCCCCTCCCTTTTGGCAACTACCAACCCTGACACAACCATCTCCAAGAGCCAGGGTGACACGGCTTGCAAGTTAAACAAGTGGGAAGCTCTTCCATAGCAGGAAGACATGGTTAGGAGAGGACGACTCAACCCATCAATGATACACACCCCTTGATGGGCGCACAGACTCAGTTATTTGTGTGCACTGTGAACCAAAGTACTTTGTACTAAAATGTGGAGTTTTAATCTTGTTAATAAAATGAAGCCTGATGTCTGTTTGGAGTAATTTAGATTTATATTGAACTACGCCACAAGTAGAAGGAAGCCTGTAAAGTCTGGCACACAGCTCTTTTGTACGTTGTTAGCACTTTGTTCAAATAGAATGCGTTGAAGCACCTTGTATTGAGATAGAAATGCCAACAGAGCTTTTTCAGCACACAAAAATAAACCTTTATTATTGCTTCTGGGCTTTGAAAGTAAACCACAATACAGAAGTAATACAAATATTAAGTACTAGAAATATTTTGGGGAATAAAAGAGTAAAACAGTGTCTGTATGAACAGACATCTAAACAAGTGTCTGGAATAAAATTAAAGTGTCTAGTGTCTTGACTCCTGAGATGTCTGAACAACAACAGAACAAGTTGTTCAGTTCACTGTGGTCCCAGTCGTTTGGTCCATGTCCTCATGAGGTCATGGACGAACTCATGCAGCTGGTGATCGAATTCCTCCCGGAGTTTTGGTGGGAATTAATCCATGAAATCAGCTATAAGTGCAGGGCCCTGTGGGTGGGGGTGGTGCAAAGTAGATGGCTATTTAGTACACATGATGATCAATAGACTATATAATATTGCAAATGTTTGAGCAGAGTTCAGTAGTCCTGGCCTAGCTACATTTGCAAAAATGTCAAAAATATTTTGTATGGGGAACCTGGTAATAGAAAAGCCACTCCGGTAGCCTACACAGCTCTGCCGGTATAACACAATTCTTTGGTAACAATGACCCAGAAAATTACATTCGTTGTCCCTCAATAAAGCCTATGATTTAATATTGGGAAAACCAATTGACAAACATCTGAAGATTCCACGCAGCTGCTTCTCCCGCACTGAGCACAGTTGTTATCTGACTTGTAGGTCAATGTCATACACAGTTACATGCATAAAAGTTTGATAAGCTGAAGGAGAGAATGCATTAATTCAGTCAGAAAAGATTAGAGTTATTTTTGGAATAAGACAGAAAAAAAGAGTCTGTTTTCTTACCGATGCATGCTTCATTTGGATCGGGACCGATACGTATCTGTGAATTGTTAAATCCCTACTTTGTGTATGTCAAAATACTGTAGACCTATGATCTGTATACAGTAGTGGCCAAATGTTTTGAGAATGACACAAATATTAATTTTCACAAAGTCTGCTGCCTCAGTTTGTATGATGGCAATTTGCATATACTCCAGAATGTCATGAAGAGTGATCATATGAATTGCAATTAATTGCAAAGTCCCTCTTTGCCATGCAAATGAACTGAATCCCCCCAAAACATTTCCACTGCATTTCAGCCCTGCCACAAAAGGACCAGCTGACATCATGTCAGTGATTCTCTCGTTAACACAGGTGTGAGTGTTGAAGAGGACAAGGCTGGAGATCACTCTGTCATGCTGATTGAATTTGAATAACAGACTGGAAACTTCAAAAGGAGGGTGTTGCTGGGTATCATTGTTCTTCCTCTGTCAACCGTGGTTACCTGCAAGAAAACACGTGCCGTCATCATTGCTTTGCACAAAATGGGCTTCACCGGCAAGGATATTGCTGCCAGTAAGATTGCACCTAAATCAACCATTTATCGGATCATCAAGAACTTCAAGGAGAGCGGTTCAATTGTTGTGAAGAAGGCTTCAGGGCGCCCAAGAAAGTCCAGCAAGCGTCAGGACCGTCTCCTAAAGTTGATTCAGCTGCGGGATCGGGGCACCACCAGTACAGAGCTTGCTCAGGAATGCCAGCAGGCAGGTGTGAGTCCATCTGTACGCACAGTGAGGTGAAGACTTTTGTAGGGTGGCCTGGTGTCAAGAAGGGCAGCAAAGAAGCCACTTCTCTCCAGGAAAAACATCAGGAACATATTCTGCAAAAGGTACAGGGATTGGACTGCTGAGGACGGGGGTAAAGTCATTTTCTCTGATGAATCCCCTTTCCGATTGTTTGGGGCATCCGGAAAAAAGCTTGTCCGGAGAAGACAAGGTGAGCACTACCATCAGTCCTGTGTCATGCCAACAGTAAAGCATCCTGAGACCATTCATGTGTGGGCTTGCTTCTCAGCCAGTGGAGTGGGCTCACTGACAGTTTTGC
The DNA here is from genome assembly GCA_003317085.1 of Hucho hucho. Lineage (NCBI taxonomy): Eukaryota > Metazoa > Chordata > Actinopteri > Salmoniformes > Salmonidae > Hucho > Hucho hucho. The sequence goes on from QNTS01002418.1 coordinate 73,169, forward strand.
CTAAGAACACAGCCATGAATAAAGAATGGTACAAACACATCCTCCGAGAGCAACTTCTCACAACCATCCAGGAACAGTTTGGTGACGAACAATGTCTTTTCCAGCATGATGGAGCACCTTGCCATAAGGCAAAAGTGATAACTAAGTGGCTCAGGGAACAAAACATCGATATTCTGGGTCCATGGCCAGGAAACTCCCCAGACCTTAATCCCATTGAGAACTTGTGGTTAATCCTCAAGAGGCGGGTGGACAAACAAAAACCCACAAATTCTGACAAACTCCAACCATTGATTATGCAAGAATGGGCTGCCATCAGTCAGGATGTGGCCCAGAAGTTAATTGACAGAATGCCAGGGCGGATTGCAGAGGTCTTGAAAAAGAATGGTCAACACTGCAAATATTGACTCTTTGCATCAACTTCATGTAATTGTCAATAAAAGCCTTTGACACTTATGAAATGCTTGTAATTATACTTCAGTATTCCATAGTAACATCTGACAAAAATATCTAAAGACACTGAAGCAGCAAACTTTGTGGAAATTAATATTTGTGTCATTCTCAAAACTTTTGGCCACGACTGTACATCTTGCCCTTTTTCGGACACTGTGTTAACAAACTTCCAAACAAGCTTCAATGCCATACAACACTCCTTCCGTGGCCTCCAACTGCTTTTAAACGCTTGTTAAACTAAATGCTCTTCAACCGATTGCTGCCCGCACCCACCCGCCCGACTAGCATCACTACTCTGGACGGTTCTGACTTAGAATATGTGGACAACAACAAACACCTAGGAGCTGGTTAGACTGTAAACTCTCCTTCCAGACTCACGTTAACCTGTTACGGATCCAATCCCGTGAACGGGATCAATTTTGACAATATCTGGTGAAATGCAGAGCGCCAAATTCAAATTACAAAAATACTCATTTCAAACATTCATGAAAATACAAATGCTGCACACCCTTCAAAAGCTTAGACTCTTGTTAATCTAACAGCATTGTCAGATTTCAAAAAGGCTTTACGGCGAAAGCAGAACATTTGATTGTCTGAGGACAGCACCCCCACTCAAACTCAATTAGCATAATAACAACCAGCAGAGGTGTCACAAAACTCAAAAATAGCATAAAATAAATCGCTTACCTTTGATCTTCCTCTGATGGCATATCAAAGCATCCAGGTTACACAATAAAAGGTCCTTTTGTTCGATAAAGTTCCTCTTTATATCCATATATCATCATCTGCACATCTATCACTCCAGTGTTATTGCTAAATTGTAATTATTTCGCCTCTATGGCCTATTTATTGCACACACTGTACATAGATTTGTACATAGATTCTGTTGTGCACACACTGATTCTATATTTGCACACACTGTACATAGATAATATTTTGTTATTGACTGTATGTTTGTTTATGTGTAACTCTGTGTTGTTGTTTTTGTCGCACTGCTTTGCTTTATCTTGGCCAGGTCGCAGTTGTGAATGATAACTTGTTCTCAACTTGCCTACCTAAGTAAATAAAGGTGAAATAAAAAAAATATGGACTGATTATCTCTTTGTCAATCAACCCTCACAGGATCTCCTGGACCCAGCCCGCTGGAGAATGCTGATCCAACAGTTCAGATACGACAACTACAGATTACATCAACTTGGCAACAACTCTGTGTTTACCATCACACTCCAGGCTGGCTTGTCTGCTATCAAAACTCCGTATCCTTTCTGGTCACCGCTCCGTGCTCCTTAATTTTGCTATTTCGGGCAGTAACATCATGTTTTACTTCATCAATCAATCAAATGTATTAATGAAGCCCTTTTTACATCAGCCAATGTCACAATGTGCTACACAGAGACCCAGCCTTAAACCCGTCCGACTATACCCCTGGACAGGGCCAACCAGGCAGGATATAACCCCACCCACTTTGCCAAAGCACAGCCCCCACACCACTAGAGGGATATCTTCAACCACCAACTTACTACCCTGAGACATGGCTGAGTATAGCCCACGAAGATGTCCCCCACGGCACGAACCCGAGGGGGGCGCCAACCCGGACAGGAAGATCACGTCAGAGACTCAACCCACTCAAGTGACGCACCCCTCCTAGGGACGGCATGGAAGAGCACCAGTAAGCCAGTGACTCAGCCCCCGTAATAGGGTTTGAGGCAGAGAATCCCAGTGGAGAGATGGGAACCGGCCAGGCAGAGACAGCAAGGGTGGTTCGTCGCTCCAGTGCCTTTCCGTTCATCTTCACACCCCTGGGCCAGACTACACTTAATCATATGTCCAACTGAAGAGATGAGTCTTCAATAAAGACTTAAAGGTCGAGACCAAGTCTGCGTCTCTCACATGGATAGCCAGACCATTCCAAAAAAATGTAGCTCTATAGGAGGAAGCCCTGCCTCCAGCTGTTTGCTTAGAAATTCTAGGGGCAATTAGGAGGCCTGCGTCTTGTGACCGTAGCGTACGTGTAGGTATGTACGGCAGGATCAAATCGTAAAGATAGGTGTGAGCAAGCCCATGTAATGCTTTGTAGGTTAGCAGTAAAACCTTGAAATCAGCCGTAGCCTTAACAGGAAGCCAGTGTAGAGAGGCTAGCACTGGAGTAATATGATACATTTTTTTGGTTCTAGTCAAGATTCTTGCTGCCGTGTTTAGTACTAACTGAAGTTTATTTAGTGCTTTATCCGGGTAGCCGGAAAATAGATCATTGCAGTAGTCTAATCTAGAAGTGACAAAAGCATGGATACATTTTTGGACAGAAAGTTTCAGATTTTTGCAGTGTTACGTGGAATGGAAAAAAGCTGTCCTTGAAACAGTCTTGATATGTTAGTCAAAAGAGAAATCAGGGTCCAGAGTAACGCCGAGGTCCTATAGTTTTATTTGAGACGACTGTACAACCATCAAGATTAATTGTCAGATCCAACAGAAGATCTCTTTGTTTCTTGGGTCCTAGAACTAGCATCTCTGTTTTGTCTGAGTTTAAAAGTAAAACATTTGCCGCCATCCACTTCCTTATGTCCGAAACACTGGCTTCCAGGGAGGGCAATTTTGGGGCTTCACCATGTTTCATCGAAATGTAAAGCTGTGTATCGTCCGCATAGCAGTGAAAGTTAACATTATGTTTCCGAATGACATCACCAAGAGGTAAAATATATATTGAAAACAATAGAGGTCCTACAACGGAACCTTGAGGAACACCGATATTTACAAATTTGGGTTTCCAATCTCTCCAAAAGAATGTGGTGATCGATGGTATCAAAAGCAGCACTAAGGTCTAGGAGCACGGGGACAGATGCAAAGCCTTGGTCTGACGCCATTAAAAGGTAATTTACCTCCTTCACATGTGCAGTCTCAGTGTTATGATGGGGTCTAAAACCAGACTGAAGCGTTTCGTATACATTGTTAGTCTTCAGGAAAGCAGTGAGTTGCTGCGCAACAGCTTTTACATTTTTTTTGAGAGGAATGGGAAATTTGATATAGGCCGATAGTTTTTTATATTTTCTGGGTCAAGGTTAGGCTTTAGGGTGATCGAGCAGCAGTGAGGGCTCTTCGATACTGCACAGTACTGTCTTTCCAAGCTAATCAAAAGACTTCCAGTTTGGTGTAGCGCCATTTTCGTTCCAATTTTCTGGAAGCTTGCTTCAGGGCTCGGGTATTTTCTGTATACCAGGGAGCTAGTTTCTTATGACAAATGTTTTTTGTTTTTAGGGGTGCGACTGAATCTAGAGTATTACGCAAGGTTAAATTAAGTTCCTCAGTTAACCTCTTAACTTCTTAGGGAGTGGTGGTGCGCTAGCGCCCCACTCCCGACACTACCAGGTGAAGTGCAAGGCAAAATCCAAAAGTTGAATTATTAAACAAGCTCGTTGTCAGATTTCAAAAAGGCTTTCCTGCGAAAGCACTACATTTGATTGTTTGAGGGTAGCACCATCAATATTTTCCATTGCCATGAAATCTTTAGCCAGCGCAGTCCATAGAAAATGCATTTCACAGGGAAAACCTGTGCCTTGGGCTTCCCAAGTGTCCAACGAAGACAATCCATGGGTATTTGGTTAGAAAAAGTCATTTATTATATCCATAAATCTCCGTTTGGTTGGCGCCTTGTGTTCAGAAAATCCAATGTGAAGAGCGCGTTCAACTAAACCTATAAACTTTTCCTCAACAAAACAAAAACCAATTAAAATGCATCCTTAGCTTATCTTTTATGAATAAAAGTGATAATCTTTCACTTGGATGGTCACCTAAAAGTTATATAAGTCAAATAAAGTGGACCGCTCAGCCAAACGTGCGCCCAGAAACGTGCAACTGAAATAGAGCTCCTCTCACCAAAACCCCTACCTATTGAACACATTAGTTCCGATTGCTATGAAACTTTACGTATACACTGCTGACATCCAGTGGAAGCAATAGGTACTACATTCAGTGTCCTGTTATAAAGACCTTTCAATAGGCACTGTCTCAAAGTGAGCCATAAGCCACCAGAATGACATTTCCGGATGGAATTTTCTCTGGTTTTTGCCTGCCAAATGAGTTCTGTTACACTCACAGACATTATGTTAACACTTTTGGAAACCTCAGTGTTTCCTATCCAATAGTACTAATTATGTGCATATCCTATTTTCTGAGCCTGAGTGGCAAGCATTTTACTTTGGGCACGCCAGACTCTCCAAAACCAACACCTCAGCTGCCGCTCCCTAACAAGTTAAGGAGCAGCAAGGTGCGCTGGGGCGCTAGCGCCCCACTCCCGACACTACCAGGTGAAATGCAAGGCGCCAAATTCAAAATCCAAAAGTTGAATTATTAAACATGCATCAATATACAAGTGTTTCATAGTCATCAAAAGCTCTGCTTCTTGGCAATATCACAGCGTTGTCAGATTTCAAAAAGGCTTTACGGCGAAAGCACCACATTTGATTGTTTGAGGGTAGCACCTAACATATTTTTGCCAATACCATGAATTCATTAGCCTTCACGGTTCACACAAAACACATTTCACAGCGAAAACAAATCAATTACCTGTTGAAGAACTTCTGCTGATGGCTTCCCAAGTGTCCAACGAAGACAATCCATGGTTCTTTTGTTAGAAAAGGTAATGTATTATATCCATAAATCTCTGTTTGGTTCGCGCGTTATAATCAGAAACTACAGCCTCCACTCGTCCATTGAAACGTGAAGAGAACTCGTTCAACTTATACCTATAAACTTGTCCAAGAACAATCAAACATCATTTTAAATGTATCCTTAGGAACACTTTTATGTAGAAATAGCATAATATTTCAACCGGAATATAAACTGGGCGATAAGAAAGGAAAAAACCACAGAGCGCGCATGGCGAGAGCGCGCGTCCTCTTCTATTGACATCTCTGGGGACACTTCCTAATTCCTCTTCTTCTATGCTCTAATAGCATCTAAAAAAAATCTGAACAGTGTCTCGAGACTGTTGACATCCAGAGGAAGCGATAGGTACTGCATTCATATGCCCTTAAAAGGGCATTTTCATAAGGGAGGGGTTCCAAATGAGCAATGTGTCAAAACCACTTTTTTTCCAGGACAGAAATTCCTCGGGGTTTCGCCTGCCATATCCGTTCTGTTTTACTCACAGACAAATGGTTACACTTTTAGAAAATTCAGAGTGTTTCCTATCCAATGGTACTAAATATGTGCATATCCTATTTTCTGGGCCTGAATGGGAGGCATTTTACTTTGGGGACGCCAGGGTCTCCAAAACGGTCACCTCATGCGCTGCTCCCTAAGAAGTTAAGTGGTTTAACCGATTGTTGTACTCTGACGTCCTTGGGTAGGTGGAGGGAGTCTGGAAGGGCATCTAGAGATCTTTGTGTTGTCTGAGAATTTATAGCACGGCTTTTGATGACCCTGGTTGGGGTCGGAGAAGATTATTTGTTGTGATTGCTAACGTAATAATATGGTGGTCCTATAGTCCAGGATTATGAGGAAAAACATTAAGATCCACAAAATGTATCCCACAGGGCAAAACACAGTCCAGAGTATGACTGTGGCAGTGAGTAGGTCCGGAGACATGTTGGACAAAACCCACTGAGTCGATGATGGCTCCGAAAGCCTTTTGGAGTGGGTCTGTGGACTTTGCCATGTGAATATTAAAGTCACCAAAAATTTGAATATTATCTGCCATGACTACAAGGTCCAATAGGAATTCAGGGAACTCAGTGAGGAACGCTGTATACGGTCCAGGAGGCCTGTAAACAATAGCTATAAAAAGTGATTGAGTAGGCTGCATAGATTTCATGACTAGAAGCTCAAAAGACGAAAACACTGTCATTTTATTTATTTTTTTAATTGGAATTTGGTATCGTAAATGTTAGCAACACCTCCGCCTTTGTGGGATGCATGAGGGATATGGTCACTAGTGTAACCAGGAGGAGAGGCCTCATTTAACACAGTAAATTCATCAGGCTTAAGCCATGTTTCAGTCAGGCCAATCACATCAAGATTATGATCAGGGATTAGTTCATTGACTATAAATGCCTTGGAAGTGAAGGATCTAACATTAAGTAGCCCTATTTGAGATGTGAGATATCACAATCTCTTTCAACAATGACAGGAATGGAGGAGGTCTTTATTCCAGTGAGATTGCTAAAGCGAACACTGCCATGTTTAGTTTTGCCCAACCTAGATCGAGGCACAGACACGGTCTCAATGGGGATAGCTGAGCTGACTACACTGACTGTGCTAGTAGCAGACTCCACTAAGCTGGCAGGCTGTCTAACAGACTGCTGCCTGGCCTGCACCCTATCTCATTGTGGAGCTAGAGGTGTTAGAGCCCTGTCTATTTTCATAAATAAGATGAGAGCACCCCTCCAGCTAGGATGGAGTCCGTCACTCCTCAGCAGGCCAGGCTTGGTCCTGTTTGTGGGTGAGTCCCAGAAAGAGGGCCAATTATCTACAAATTCTATCTTTTGGGTGGGGCAGAAAACAGTTTTCAACCAGCGATTGAGTTGTGATATTCTGCTGTAGAGCTCATCACTCCCCCTAATGTTGTGCTTGGTGACCTCTGACTGTTTCATCCTAACATCGTTGGTGCCGACATGGATAACAATATCCCTATACTCTCTACACTCGCCAGTTTTAGCTTTGGCCAGCACCATCTTCAGATTAGCCTCAACGTCAGTAGCCCTACCCCCTGGTAAACAGTGTATGATCCCTGGATGTGTATGATCAGTGTATGACTAGGGTTTTCAATTTGTCAGAGCTAATGGTGGGAGGCTTTGGCGTCTCAGACCCCATAACGGGTGGAAGAGAGACCAGAGAATGCTCAGCCTCTGACTCTGACTCCGACTCCAACTCCGCTTAATGGGGAGAACCGGTTTAAAGTTTCTGTCGGCTGAATTGAGCGACACCGGTTGAGCATTCCTACAGCATTTCCTTCCAGAAGCCATGAAAAAATTGTCCGGTTGCGGGGACTGTGCGAGAGGATTTATACTACTATCTGTACTTATTTGTGGCACAGATGCTGTTTCATCCTTTCCTACACTTAAATTACCCTTGCCTAACGATTGCGTCTGAAGCTGGGCTTGCAGCACGGCTATCCTCACCATAAGGCTATTGTTCCTGTATATTATGAGTACAGCAACTGCAATTAGAAGGCATAATGTTAATGTTACTGTTAAGTTCATGTTTTAAGTATCCCTATATTTCGGTTATTACGGGGCTATCACTCAGTTAAGAGTGCGCCTGCGCGTCAAGTCTTGTTGTTGATGGACCTAGCCTTGAGTGGAATGGCTACCTTGTAGTGTGTTCATATGGTGTAGTAAACTTTGTTAAACTGGAACCTTGTCGTTGTGTCATTTCGAGTTAACAGTTACTACTTCGCTTCGGCTGGTGGAGGTCCTGTAGAACCATGTCCAGATAAAGTGTCCGGGATGAAAAAAGTTGAGCGAGGGAGAAAAAAATAAAGTATTAAACGGTAATTAAAAAGTAAAAACCGTAAAGTTGGCAGGTAGCAAAGTAACGCTAGCAACAAAATGCACAGCAACAAGTCCACAAGTTATTTATTTAACTAGGCAAATCAGTTAAGAACAAATTCTTATTTACAATGATGGCCTACACCGGCCAAACCTGGGCGACGCTGGGGCAATTGTGCGCCCAATCACAGCCGGTTGTGGCACAGCCTGGATTCGAATCAGGGTGTCTGTAGTGATGCCTCAAGCACTGACATGCAGTGCCTTAGACCGCTGTGCCACTTGGGAGCAGTGGTCTGCTTTTTTTGCTGATGTGTTTTCTGTCTCCTTTTGGTTGTGATGGCAGACCTTATCCAAAACCGCACATCAGGGTACATAAGTCTACATAATGTGGCTCAATGTGTTCTGCCACAGACCTCCAGCTGTGAAGTAATGGAATGTAAAGTAAAATTATCACATTTCAACCCTTAACCTTTCTGCTCCCAGTCAGTGCTATAAGGAAGATAGCACCTCTATAAACCCTGACTGCCCCGTGTGCAGCAAGTCCCTGAACAAACTGGCCCAGCCCCTGCCCATGGCACATTGTGCCAACTCCCGTCTGGTGTGCAAAATCTCTGGGGAGGTGATGAACGAGAACAACCCACCCATGATGCTGCCCAATGGCTATGTGTATGGATACAATGTGAGTCTCTACATCCCACACATTTTTTATTTACAATGGCAATGGAATAATATTGATTGTTTTCATTCATTATTGATGTTAATAATTTGTCCTTCCTTTTCTAGTCTCTTCTATCCATTCGCCAAGATGACAAGGTGATCTGCCCCAGAACCAAAGAAGTCTTCAACTTCTCTCAGGCTGAGAAGGTGTACATCATGTGATGGGGTGGATACTGGATTTCATGTGATGCATACACCTCTGCAGTGGATCCCCCAGCAGAGCCTCCTGCCCCCATGTGACTCAGCCAAACGCACCCCACAACCCCCCCCCCCTGACATGCCAAACCTGCCTCCCACTATGGAGAACAGGGCCAAAATCGCCTTGGGCAGATTTGTGAAACTGGACTAATTAACAGACTTTTATATTTAAAGTGTTGATGTTTTGACTTATAGTCCAACCAGCAGTATGGCGCATTATAACTCGGTGTTGCTCCAATATGATAATAGGAGCTTATCTTTTGCCTTTTTACCTTAGATAAATCAGACTTACTTAAATCAGAATAACAGGCTGATCACCTTGGTGTTTGCTACATGATGGCACTAATTTCATGATGCTCACAATTTACATAATTTCTGTGTAGCCGTGTGTGTGTGGGGGGCTGGGATAAATAGAAATACCTTGAAATTGGTAATATTGTGTTTGTCCCCCCATGTGAAATCTGTGATTGCAGATTTGGGATGATACACTAATATAATGTAAATACTAGTGTGTTGATCATTTGTGATTCAGGTCTTTCAAAATGTTAGAGGAAACATTTTAAGAAAACTCTCCCTAGACCTTCCACTGGTCAGGCTTGAACAGTCTCACTGTTGTTGCTTGAAATAATTTATGGCAACCTTGTACACAAACCTAATGTAAACTCTACTACACTTTTGAGTATCATTGTGGATTTGTGTCTTACAAGGGAACATGCCAGGTCTGCTCACCACCCAAAGTGGACCTTGACGAATGGTGTAACTTACAAAAGACTACCTTTATTTTTTTATTAACCAGTGGTCTTCTTAGTTTGTAAAGATTGGCGATGGGTTTTTTTTTCTCAGAAGGATGTGTTAATTCATCAGTGTACTTTTGATATTTATTTAGTTAAACAACTCTGATTGACATAGTCAAAATACTAATTCACTATCTTAATTTCATACATATCTTTCAACGATGAACATTGCATTGTAATAAAAGAGAATTTTGATATTTTTTGCTCTTCATTTTGTATTATCTATTGCTGATTTTAAGACATTTTGTATGACTAACACAAATTGCTGCAGATTTCTCAAGGGGCTATAGTTGGTCCAAGGAGTTCCTTTAAATGAGCAAGGGTCACCTTACCATATGTTTCAGTACCTACCATCTCCCGCCTTTTTTTCCATCTTGGCTGGTTGCTTCTGAACTGTTTAGTATTGTTATTGTAGAGAAACTGTTTAGAAACTGATCATGCATGTTTATATTGGTAGGATAGATTAATTATTGATGATAAAATTGTTTTACTACATTTGTGTCCTGTCTTTCTTTCTATCCACCCAACATCTCCATAGGAGTTGAAGTGCTGCTTTATCAGATTGACAGTGAGTTATGCATACCCAGATTAAATGAATGGCAATTGGCAATATACACTACATGACCAAAAGTATGTGGACACCTGCTCTTTGAATATCTCATTCCAAAATCATGGGCATTACTATGGAGTTGGTCCTCCCTTTTTCTGCTATAACAGCCTCCACTCTTCTGGGAAGGCTTTCCCTAGAACCAAATGTTGGTGGAACATTGCTGTGGGGACTTGCTTCCATTCAGCCACAAGATCATTAGTGAGGTTGGGCATTGATGTTGGGTGATTAGGCCCTCTCGCATTCCAATTCAGCCCAAAGATGTTCGATGCGGTTGAGGTCAGGGCTCTGTGCAAGCCAGTCAAGTTCTTCCACACCGATCTCGACAAACCATTTCTGTTTGGGTCTCGCTTTGTGCACGGGGCATTGTCATGCTGAAAAAGGAAAGGGCATTCCCCAAACTGTTGCCACAAGTTGGAAGCACATTATTGTCTAGAATGTCATTGTATGCCCTAGCATTAAGATTTCCCTTCACTGGAACTAAGGGGGCTTGCCCAAACCTTGAAAAACAGCCCCAGACCATTATTCCTCTTCCAAACTTTACAGTTGGCACTATGCATTGGGGCAGGTAGCGTTCTCCTGGAATCCGCCATACCCAGATTCGTCCGTCGGACTGCCAGATGGTGAAGCGTGATTCATCACTCCAGAGAATGCCTATCCACTGCTCCAGAGTCTAATGGCGGTGAACTTTACACCACTCTAGCCGACGCTTGGCATTGCGCATGGTGATATTAGTCTGGTATGCGGCTGCTCTGCCATGGATACCCATTTCATGAAGGTCCCGACAAACAGTACTTGTGCTGATGTTGCTTCCAGAGGCAGTTTGGAACTCGGTAGTGAGTGTTGCAACAAAGGACAGACGATTTTTACACGCTATGTGCTTCAACAGTCAACAGTCCCGTTCTGTGAGTTTGTGTGGCCTAACACTTGGCAGCTGAGCCTTTGTTGCTACTAGACGTTTCCACTTAACAATAGCAGTAATTACAGGGTAGAATTTTGACGAACTGACTTGTTGGAAAGGTGGCATCCTATGACGATGCCATGTTGAAAGTCACAGCTGTTCAGTGAGGCCATTCTACTGCCAATGTTTGTCTATGGCAATTACATGGCTGTGTGCTCGATTTTATACACATGTCAGCAGTGTGTGACTGAAATAGCCGAAACCACCAATTTGAAGGGTGTCCACATACTTTTGTATATATAGTGTATCTGTAGACAGAGACTATACTATTTTTGCCTGAATGGTACACTGACATTTTATTTTCCTAAATATTCCTACTATTAAAGAGATTTACTTTTTCTGCTCATAGATTATCCATGTATGAAATACACATTGACACATCCAGCCCAAAAAAGACTTTATATTCGCCAAAATTCCAGCCTTTTATGACAATTGGATTAACAGTAGCATATTTTTTATAGGAACCACATGGAAACTTATATCCGGGGGTTGAACCATTGACAAGTAATAGAATTTTGTATAAAAATAAAATGTTGCACACTATTTATGCACCCAACAATTGAATGTGTAAACATAATAACCAACGTTTCGGCAACGCAGTTCCTTCTTAAAGTCACCCAGCCTAAAACCCCAAACAGCAAGCAATGCAGGTGTAAAAGCACGGTGGTTAGGAAAAACTCCCTAGAAAGGCCAGAACCTAGGAAAAACCTAGAGAGGAACCAGGCTGTGAGGGGTGGCCAAGTCCTCTTCTGGCTGTGCCGGGTGCAGATTATAATTGTAATACAAAATTGTAATACAATTTTGAACATGAACACTTGAACCACTGAGCTAAGCTTGAAACCACTGAAACCTGACTTTTATTGCAGAAAATCCTGACCAGTGTGGTGATACTGATGATATGTCGGCACATATGGTTTGTTTACATAGCAGGTTAGGATAATAAACATTGCAGGTTTGGAGAATTAGGTTAACATTAGGAAACAGTTTAGGCTTAGCTACAATGCTACAGTTGTTAACAACTGTGGTCCCATATTGTCAACAACTGTGGTCCCCAACGTGACCACTAGATGAAGTTGTAGGCCTACTCCATCTAGCCAGTAGAAACGTAAACAAATCATCTGTGGCGACAAATCGTCAGTATAAGAGAGGAAGAGGCGAAGCGAGAGGGTTTACTCTGCCCAAAATCTGTACACGTTAATCAGATCCTTAATTAAGTGAGGAGTTTTTCTATTGGGGGCAATGAGAGAGTGTCGAATTTAGTCAAGATAAAAATGTATTGCTCTTTTTATACGTGAGGCTTATTTGATCAAACAGAAGTTTTGTAATGCTTTGTTGTTACAAGTGTACTAATATAAGTTTACAAATATAAGCCTTGAACTTCCATGGCATCAATGAGAGAGGGCAGACATTCTCCCCTGCACCGTGATGTGAACTGGCAAAAGCGGAGAGGGAGGAGCGCTGGGTCATGTTGTCAATAAGGGAGCATGGTTCATTGTCCAGAAACATATAAATATCTCTTATCTATAAAATTCTAAATATGTTGAATTTTCAAAGCCAGATAAAGTGTGTTTATCAAAAGGAATGGGTTCGTTTAAGGGTAGTAGCGGTGCATGTGTAAAATCACCGGGAATGCCAATCCCAAAAAAAGCCATATTACAACCTACGTGTTGTAATAATTGTGTTTGTTTGATCTATAACCTGTTAGTTCATATGCCTTGACACGTGATATATAGGCCTAAGGCCGAGACAGTAATGAAGACTAAATTCAACCACACATTCGTTTCATTACACAACCGGAGAGCAACATCTGTCCGGTGAAGTCCACAAAACATATTGCATGTAACAAACAGTTACATGACCTACAGCATGGTTAAGCAAGGTAATGTTTCTGACATTTTCGCACTACTAAACAACTGTTGATTTAGAACCACAAATCGCAAAGAAAACAGGAGCTGCCTCCACTATTTCAGCACCATTTCAACTTCAACATCATCTAATCACCTATGTATGCTTAGTCTAATACAGTGACTTCTAAAAGATACCAAAAACTATACTGAACAAAAATATAAACGCAACATGTAAAGTGCTGGTCACATAACAGAATTATCATTACACAATGTGCAGTTTTGTCACACAGCACAATTCCACAGATTTATCAAGTTTTGAGGGAGCGTTGAATTGGCATGCTGACTGCAGGAATGTCCACCAGAGTTGTTGCCAGATAATTTTATGTTAATTTCTTTACCATAAACCACCTCCCACTTCGTTTTAGAGAATTTGACAGCACATCCAACTGGCCTCACAACCGCAGACCACGTGTAACCACGCCAGCCCAGGACCTACCTGTGGGTTCGTCTGAGACCAGCCACCCGGACAGCTGATGAAACTGAGGAGTATTTGGCCTCGCAAGTGGCGCAGCGGTCTAAGGCTTGACCCGGGTTCGATCCCTGGCTGTGTCGCATCCATCCGCAACCAGGAGACCCATGAGGCAGGGCACAATTGGCCCACCATCGTCCGGTTAGGGGAGGGTTTAGCCGTCCGGGATGTCCTTATCCCATCGCGTTCTAGCTATTCCTGTGGCGGGCCGAGCGCATACACGGTCGCCAGTTGTATGGTGTTTCCTCTGACACATTGGTGCGGCTGGCTTGTGTCAAGATGCAGTGCGTCTTGGCAGGGTCATGTTTCGTAGGACACATGTAGCTCGACCTTTGTCTCTTCCGAGTCCGTGCAGGAGTTGAGCGATGGGACAAGAACTACCAATTGGATATCATGAAAATGGGTATGAAAAAGGGGTAAAAAAACCAACAACTGAGGAGTATTTCTGTCTGTAATAATGCCTTTTTGTGGGGAAAACGAACTCTGATTGGCTGGGCCTGGCTCCCTTGGAGCCAGGCCAAGGCTACTATATAAAGAACCTGTGAAGGTTAGACTCTCGGTCCAACACTCAAGGGTGTTGGGTCGACCAGCCTCATTATTGCAATAATTAATCAATATTGAATAAAGATGATTGTTTGAAGAAATGACAAAGTCTCTCTCACTTGATTAGAATATTCCACCACAATATTTGGCGACCCAGATGGGACACCAAACTCCATCTGCTGACTGCTCCTGAGGACCTAGGTTTACCCGTCCACGGGGGACAACACCAGCTGGCTCAAGGGAAACCCGCACTCCACTGAAGAAGAAGCCAGGGACCTGCGTAAGATCTGAAGGAGGGTGCCAGGCGGGTGGTTACGGTGTTCCGAACAGAGACAGATGAATAAGGTGAGACTGACATTTCTTGAAAACTATTTTTTTATTTTGTATTTTACAATGGAGTTCTGAGGGAGCTGCCATCTAATGTTAACATCCAAATCTCCCGGATGAAAAATATCGTTAGCATCCAAACCTGTGTGGGTCGGATGACCATCCAAACCTGTGTGGACCGGATGGAAACTAGACCTGTGTGGACTAGACTTTAATGCAAAGGCGCCTCCCGAGAGGCTCAGTGGTCTAAGGAACTACACCGCAGTGCTAGCTGTGCCACTAGAGATCCTGGTTCGAGTCCAGGCTATGTCACAGACGGCCGCGACCGGGTGACCCATGGGGCGGTGCACAATTGGCCCAGCATATTCAGGGTTAGGGGAGGGTTTGGCCGGCAGGGATGTTCTTGTCCCATCGCACTCTAGCGACTCCTGTGGCGGGCCGGGCGCAATGCACGCTGACACGATCACCAGGTGTACGGTGTTTCCTCCGACACATTGGTGCGGCTGGCTTCCGGGTTAAGCGGGCATTGTGTCAAGAAGCTGTGCGGCTTGGCTGGGTTGTGTTTTAGAGGACGCATGGCTCTCGACCTTCACCTCTCCCGAGTCCTTACGGGAGTTGCAGCGATTGGACAGGACTGTATAACTACCAATTGGATACTACGAAATTGGGGAGAAAAAGGGGAACAAAAAAAAGAAAAATACTTTAAAGCAAAAACCCTGTGTGGGTTAAAAACCCTCTGTTTTAAGGTTATGAGATCCAGTACCATGGGTTATTGTATTGTATTGTAAGATGTAAATGTATGAGTTATCTCAGGACCTAACCCAGAGAAAATATTTATGCAGGTTATAAAACTATTGTAGAAAACAACTAATTGATTAAGTATGTTTTGGGAACAGTACTGTGTGAATGTGAACGAGAGTTGTGTGAGTGTAGAAATAAGTTTTAATCTGAAGCTTGGATAATACAATATAGAAATGTGTATAATAAGTTGATTTAAAATGTGGATAATAAGTTTCAATATATATCGTTATCTTGGGGTTCTGTCCATCACTGCCCATCATAGAACATCACGGGGTGGTATTGAGTGCTGGATGTTTATTTTAGAACAGTAGGGGCAAGTCTATACTTTCTGGAAGTCTAGAGATCCGTTGAGGATAAGTATGGAGTGGTTACTTATTCGTATGACGCACGGGGCAGTGTCTGGCGTTCCGCTGAGTGCATGGTTGCACTGCTGACACTTAGACGCACACGGAATGGTTAATTAATGTGAGTACCTAAGATTTCCTACCTTATACATGGATTCTGTGAAGATATGATCTTTTTTTGGAAATTGTATGTGTATAATCGTTTATTAGAAATTTGATAAAGTGATAATAATATATAACCTTGCGCACCCATACGTAGACGTACATAACAGGTGTACAAAGTATTCTGAGAAGTTCTGAACGGTCCCTTAATGGATAATTTGATAGAGATAAGGTTGAAGCATTATATGACTTTCTAAACGAATTATTGTGGAATTTCGACGTAACTTATAACGTAGTACAAAGCCTAACTTAGGGTTTTTCATGAAGATAATAATCATTACGGAGCAAATGTAATGTAATAAAGGAATTTCATTATGTCGCAAGAGAAAAAATAATCTGTTTTTATTGATCTCACCAGATCTGTTTCCAAATCAATGCATGTCGATTCAACTAGTTCAACACTTTGGCGACCTGGTAATTGTGTTATTATTTGTCAGATGTTAAGACTACAAACCATTATAATTGGGTTATTTGGGTGATTTATTTGTCATTTAAATAGCATTGGGTCTATGTTACTGACTGAAATAACCAAAAATAACACTTTACAACCCACATATGGACTGATGCGAGGTAGAGACAGTTGACGCCCTTGGACTGCATTTAAAGATTTTTTTCAACCCCCCCTAAGGAGCTGATGGGTTGTCTCTTCGTCAATGGTGAGTTAATAGATTTTCTAGCTAATACTGGCACTGCAATGTCTGTCATAAATTCAAATCTATGTCCAAGCTTCCCATGTCTAGTGAATCAGTCAGCAATGTGGAGTGACTATAAAATAATTGCTCACGATGCCCCTAAATGTTAAAATTGATAACACATGCATAAAACATCAATTCATTTTCTGCATGTTGTCCTATAAATTTGGCGGATTACATGTGATTGGTACTATGCATGGGATGAACAGGATATTATCTCAACTGATCGTTATCATGGAGCCCCGGGTATTGTTGCTCATTCCGTGCACCAGGTTTACTTCACCGAACTAATTCATTACGCACACCTGGTTCCCATTTCCCCTGAATAGTAATTGAATAATTGTGCCCTTTGTTCACCATTGTCTTGGTCAGTTATTGTTCCCATATCCGTTGGTCTTGTGAGTACCTGTACTTTGTTGTTTCTGTCACGCCTGCTCCCGCTTCCAATCCCTGGCAATCGAGGGCTCCAGGCTACCCATCATTATACACACCTGTTACCATCATTGCGCGCAGCAGCGCTCATTGTACTCACCTGGACTCTCTCACTTTGTTGATTGCCCCTGCATATACAGTTGAAGTCATACGTTTACATACACTTAGGTTGGAGTCATTAAAACTCGTTTTTCAACAACTCCACAAATGTCTTGTTAACAAACTATAGTTTTGGCAAGTCGGTCAGGACATCTACTTTGTGCATGACACAAGTAACTTTTCCAACAATTGTTTACAGACAGATTATTTCACTTATAATTCACTGTATCACAATTCCAGTGGGTCAGAAGTGTACATACACTAAGTTGACTGTGCCTTTAAACAGCTTGGAAAATTATGTCATGGCTTTAGAATCTTCTGATAGGCTAATTGACATAATTTGAGTCAATTGGAGGTGTACCTGTGGAGGTATTTCAAGGCCTACCTTCAAACTGTTTTGTTGGTGACGTCAGGCTTGGATTCCGCCGCCGATGGATCTGGGTGCCTAAGCTGGCTCGTCGGGCTGTCATGCCCTAGCTAGCTTGAGAGGTTTCCTTGCCCCGGTTGTCTCGGCAGGTTCCCATCCCACGTCATGCCTCATCCGGCCCATGAGTTATTTTGTTTTGTTGGTGACGTCAGGCTTGGATTCTGCCGCCGATGGATCTGGGGGTGCCTAAGCTGGCTTGTTTGGCTGTCACACCCTAGCTGGCTCGAGAGGTTTCCTTGCCTCGGTTGGCTCAGCAGGTTCCCATCCCTCGTCCCGTGTATTGTTGTGCACTTGTTATTACGGGTCTCGTCCCGTTTATTTATTAGAGGTTTAACCTCGCTCGTTTGTTTGGGTTAAATCCTTGTGTTTTTGTATACCTGTTTGTTTTGGGCTTCGTCCCCGTGCCTTTTCATGTCATGTTGTAATTTTGGGTGGAGTATTAAACCCCCTATTACGTATTCCTGTGCCGGTCTCCAATCATTTATTCAAGGACAAATCAGTTGAAATCACATTGATATATTAAACCTCATAATTGCATTGGGAGCATATTTACGTATATTTCACTGTACAGCCTTGCCTGTTGATTGTGGATAAATTAATGGGGGCATCAGCCTATTCAGTGACACCCACAGAACACAACTGTGAAAAGTTTACATGCATATTTGTGTCGTAGCTCATATTACAGAACTTCACCTCACTATTCAGCCTATCGACAGGTGAGCTAATGTGGCTCATTTCACAGTGGTGTCAAAGTCCTGCAATTAGAGCTACGACCTTAATATTTGTGTAAACTCTTCACAGTTGTGTTCTGTGGGTGTCACTGAGTAGGCTGAGTTGGCTGATACATCATTTCATGTTCCCAAGATCCATAGGTAAAGTTGTACATTGCAATATGAATGTCCAATACGCACAATAGCCTGAATAGTGAGGTGATTTCCCACAGTTAAAGTCCTGCAATAAGAGCTACGACACTAATATTTGGGTAAACTCTTCACAGTTGTGAACATTTCATTGACCAAAGATCCATAGGGAATGCTGTACAATGCATACAGTATTCCCTCAATTCAATTTTAACGTCTAATACATCCACAGTGCGATTTCAGATCCTTTTTTTGTTGTCAAATTAACTAATTATTGTCTTTTGTTGAATTTATATAGCAACACTCCAAACTTGTTAAGCATTATCTAGTCCAAATATGGCATGATTCCAATATTTGTATAAATTTGCATCATTTGCAATGAAGGGCTTTTATTGTGAAGGCGAACAGCAAATTCCTATTGTGGCTTAAGCTTAAACAACACAGAGCAACGGCGTAAGAAATTGCATTTGAGTGTAGAGAGTGTCAATTCACATACACCATCATGGCTACCACAGCATTCTGCAGTGATACGCCACCCCATCTGGTTCGTGCTTAGTGGGACTATCATTTGTTTTTCAACAGGACAATGACCCAACACACCTCCAGGGTGTAAGGGCTATTTGACCAGGAGAGTGATGGAGTGCTGCACCCGACCTCAACAAAATTGAGATGGTTTGGGATGAGTTGGACCGCAGAGTGAAGGAAAAGCAGCCAACAGGTGCTCAGCATATGTGGGAACTCCTTCAAGACTGTTGGAAAAGCATTCCAGTTAAGCTGGTTGAGAGAATGCCAAGAGTGTGCAAAGCTGTCATCAAGGCAAATATATAACAAACATTTCTAAACTGAGCAATTTTGAAAGGCACGCACCTGTCTATATAAGGTTCCACAATTGACAGTGCATGTCAGAGCAAAAACCAAGACACTGTTTTAGGGTACTATCAAAATTAGGTCAAGCCATTCATTGTTTATAGGAAAAATACAAGCAGAAGAGCAACTGTAAACCTTCCCCTGTGCCCCCCAACAAACCACACATCCCTCCCCAAAGAAAAAAAAGGTTTGTCAACCCTCCCGTATTTTGGACCAACCCCTACCTACCCTCAGTAAATGTCAGTATGTCCCTAATAAACAACTGTATTTGTTATGTTTGCTATGTAGGCCTTGTGAATTATTGTTGTATATTCCTTTTGACTCACCTTATACGTCCTACGGGAGCCACCTTACCTTCCTGCTTGCTGACCACACCGGCAATGTTGCAAAATAAATGTACACATACATGTTCTTCAATAGTTTCTACTGCTTGCGCGCGCGTCAACGAGCGTCTGCATAGCCAGAACTTGGTTCTATGTTAGACGCTTGACAAATCAAATTTGATTGGTCGCATACACATATTTAGTAGATTGCGGGTTTAGCGAAATGCTTGTGTTCCTAGCTCCAGCAGTGCAGTAATATCTAACAATTCAAAACAATACACACAGATCTAAAAGTAAAAGAATGGAATTAACAAATATATAGATATTAGGACGAGCAATGTCGGAGTCCGAGTTTAAATATATTTATAAACTGGGTGGTTCGAGCACTGAATGCTGATTGGCTAAAAACCGTGGTATATGGTCTGATATACCACTGCTTTCAGCCAATCAGCATTCAGGGCTCGAACCACCGAGTTTATATTAAAAATAAATACATTTTACTGCTCTAATTACATTGGTAACCAGTTTACAATAGCAATAAGGCACCTCGGGTGTTTGTGGTATATTGCCAATATACCATGGCTAAGGGCTGTTCTTAGGCACGACGCAACAGATATTGGCCATATACCACACCCCCCTGGCCTTATTGCTTAAATATGTGATGCGATGTAGACATTATAGACATTATGAACAGTATGTGGATAGAATATTTAGTATATCTGTAGAATACGTAGGATAGTATACAGTGCCTTCGGAAAGTATTCAGACCCCTTGTCTTTTTCCACATTTTGTTACGTTACAGCCTTATTCTAAAATGGATTAAATAAAAAAGATCCTCAGGAATCTACACACAATACCTCATAATGACAGAGAGAAAAAAGGTTTTTATACATTTTTTAAATTTATTGAAGATAAAAACAGAAATACCTTATATACATAAGTATTCAGACCCTTTGCTATGAGACTCGAAATTGAGCTCAGGTGCATCCTGTTTCCAATGATCATCATTGAGATGTTTCTACAACTTGATTCCAGTCCACCTGTGGTAAATTCAATTGATCGGACATGATTTTGAAAGGCACGCACCTGTCTATATAAGGTTCCACAATTGACAGTGCATGTCAGAGCAAAAACCAAGACATGATGTCGAAGGAATTGTCCGTAGAGCTCCGAGACAGGATTTTGTCTAAGGACAGATCTGGGGAAGGAAACCAAAACATTTCTGCAGCATTGGTCCCAAAGAACACAGTGGCCTCCATCGCTCTTAAATGGAAGAAGTTTGGAACCACCAAGACTCTTCCTAGAGCTGGCAGCACGGCCAAATTGAGCAATCGGGGGAGAAGGGCTTTAGTCAGGGAGGTGACCAAGAACCCGATGGTCAATATGACAGAGCTCTAGAGTTCCTCTGTGGAGATGGGAGAACCTTCCAGAAGGACAACCATCTCTGAAGGACTCCACCAATCAGGTCTTTGTGGTAGAGTGACCAGACGGAAGCCACTCCTCAGTAAGGCACATGACAGCCCACTTGAAGTTTGACAAAAGGCATCTAAAGACTCTCAGGTCTGATGAAACCAATATTGAACTCCTTGGCTTGAATGCCAAGCTTTACGTCTGGAGGAAACCTGGGACCATCCCTACGGTGAAGCATGGTGGTGGCAGCATCATGCTGTGGGGATGTTTTTCAGCGGCAGGGACAGGATCGAAGTAAAGATGAACTGAGCAAAGTACAGTGAGATCCTTGATGAAAACCTCTTCCAGAGCACTCAGGACCTCAGACTGGGGCAAAGGTTCACCTTCCAACAGGACAACGAACCTAAGCACACAGCCAAGAAAACGCAGGAGTGGCTTCAGGACAAGTCTCTGAATGTCCTTGATTGGCCCAGGTAGAGCATGGCTTTGAACCCGATCGAACATCTGGAGAGACCTGAAAATAGTTGTGAAGCAACGCTCCCCATGGTAGCAGCTAATGGGGATCCATAATAAATACAAATACAACCTGACAGAGCTTGAGAGGATCTGCAGAGAAGAATGGGAGAAACTTATAGCGTCATACCCAAGAAGACTTGAGCCTATAATCTTTGCCAAATGTGCTTCAACAAAGTACTGATTAAAGGGTCTGAATACTTTTTTTATTTTTAATAAATTAGCAACAATTTATAAAAACCTGTTTTTGCATTGTCATTATGGGGAATGTGTGTAGATTGATGAGGGGGGAAAAAAACAATTTAATCAATTTTAGAAAAAGCTGGTAACCTAACAAAATGTGGAAAAAGTCAAGGGGTCTGAATAATTTCCAAAGACACTGTATATGAAGCAATAGTTGAATAGGATGGCGTTGACTAGAATACAGTTAATACATATGAAATTAGTAAAACAGTATGTAAACATTATTAAAGTTACCAGTGTTCCATGTCTATGTACATAGAACAGCAGCCTCTAAGATGCAGGGTTGAGTAACCGGGTGTAGCCAGCTAGTGACAATGACTAAGTTCAGGGCAGGGTACTGGGTGGAGGCTGGCTAGTGATGGCTATTTAACAGTCTGATGGCCTTGACAGAAGCTGTTTTTCAGTCTCTCGGTCCCAGCTTTGATGCATCTGTACTGAGCTCGCCGTCTGGAGGATAGCGGGTTGAACAAGCTGTGACTCAGGTTGTTGATGTCCTTGATCTTTTTGGCCTTCCTGTGACATCGGGTGCTGTAGTTGTCCTGGAAGGCAGGCAGTGTGCCCCCGGTGATGCGTTGGGCAGGCCCACAACCCTCTGGAGAGCCCTGCGTTTGCGGGCAGTGCAGTAGCCGTACCAGGTGGTGATAGAATGCTCTCAGTGGTGCATCTGTAAAAGTTTGGGGCCCAAGCCAAATTTCATCACCCTCCTGAGGTTGAAGAGTCGCTGTTGCGCCTTCTTCACCACTCTTTCTGTGTGGATGGACCATTTCAGATTGTCAGTGATGTGTACGCCGAGGAACTTGAAGCTTCTCACATTTTCCACTGTGGCCTCGTTGATGTGGATAGGGGCGTGCTCCCTTTACTGTCTCCTGAAGTCCACGATCAGCTCCTCCGTTTTGTTGACGTTGAGGGACAGGTTATTTTCCTGACACCACTCCGCCAGGGCCCTCACCTCCTCCCTGTAGGCTGTCTCGTCATTGTTGGTAATCAGGCCTACTCCTGTTGTGTCGTCTGCAAACTTAATGATTGAGTTGGAAGTGTGCGTGGCCACACAGTCATGGGTGAACATGGAGTACAGGAGGGGGCTGAGCAGGCACCCATTGGGGCCCCTGTGTTGAGGTTCAGCAGAGTGTTGTTTCCTACCTTCACCACCTGGGGGCGGCCCGTCAGGAAGTCCAGGACCCAGTTGCACAGGGCGGGGTTCAGACCCAGGGCCCCAAGCTTAATGATGAGCTTGGAGGGTACTATGGTGTTGAAGGCTGAGCTGTAGTCAATGAACCGCAGTCTTACATAGGTATTCCTCTTTTCCAGATGGGATAGGTCAGTGTGCAGTGCAATGGCGATTGCATCGTTTTTGGATTAATTGGGGCGGTATGCAGATTGAAGTGGGTCTAGGGTGTCCGGTAAGGTGGAGGTGATATGATCCTTAACAAGGTTTTCAAAGCACCTCAGGATGACAGAAGTGAGTGCTACGGGGCGATAGTCATTTAGTTCAGTTACCTTTTGCTTTCTTGGGTACAGGTGGACATCAAGAGCCCACAGTCCTCAGGAGCGGCCCACATCGGTGACAATGTGTTATCCTCAAAGCGGGCGGAGAAGGTGTTTAGCTTGTCGGTGTCCACGACGTGGCTGGTTTTCCCTTTGTAAGCCATGATTGTCTGGAGTCCCTCCACATGCGTCTCGTTTCTGAGCTGTTGAATTGCGACTCCACTTTGTCTCTGTACCGACGTTTTGCCTGTTTGATTGCCTTACGGTAGGCATAACTGCACTGTGTTGCATTCAACCATATACCTATTCACCTTGCCGTGGGTAAATGTAGTGGTTCACACTTTCAGTTTTGCGCAAATTATGCTATCTATCCATGTTTTTTGGTTTGGGTAGGTTTTAATAGTCACAGTGGGAACAACATTCTCTACACGCTTCCTGATGATCTCAGGTTACCCGATGAACTGAGTTACCGTGTCAGTGTATACGTCAATGTTATTCTCAGAGGCTACCCGGAACATACTGTATCCCAGTCTGCATCATCAAAACAATCTTGAAGCATGGATTCCGATTGGTCAGATCAGCTTTAAATAAACCTTATCACAGGTACTTCCTGTTTGAGTTGCTGCCTATAGGAAAGGAGGAGGAGAATGGAGTCGTGATCCCTCCTCCGAAAGGAGGGTGGGGGAGGGCCTTGTAGCCATCCCAGAAGGGAGAGTAACAGTGGTCAGAGTTTTTGAAGCTTGAGTACTACAGACAATGTGTTGATATATTTTGGGTAGTGTTTTCCTCATATTTACTTTGTTAAAGTCCCCAGCTGCAATAAATGCGGCCTCAGGATATGTGGTTTCCAGTTTGCACAACGTCCAGTGTAGTTCCTAGAGGGCCGGCATGGTATCGGCTTGAGGGGGAATATAAACCGCTGTGACTATAACCGAAGAGAACACAGGAGGTTGGTGCCACCTTAATTTTGGAAGACGGGCTTGTGGTAATGCCTTAGTCGGAATCAGTGGAATGGTATCAAATACATCAAACACATGGTTTCCAGGTGTTTGATGCCATTCCATTGGCTCCGTTCCGGACATTATTATGTGCCGTCCTCCCCTCAGCAGCCTCCTGTGGAAGAGAATTCTCTTGGGAGGTAATATGGTCGCCATTTGATTGTGACGTATTCTAGGTCGGGTGAACAAAAGGCCTTGAGTTCCTGTACGTTATCCCAATCTCACCATGAGTAGTTAATCATGAAATTATTCCTGTCTGTGCAATGTACTGAGAACCCAGCTGGCTGTATGGTCAGGGACAGTATATCTGGAGAGAGCCATGACTCTGTGAAACCATGATTCCAAGTATGTTAGAGTCCCCGATGTCTTTCTGAAAGGAGATCCTCGCCCTGAGCACGTTTACTTTAACTTCTTAGGGAGCGGCAGCAGAGGTTGACGGTTTTGGAAAGTCTGGCATGCCCAAAGTAAAATGCCTGCCACTCAGGCCCAGAAAATAGGATATGCTATTGGATAGGAAACACTCTGAAGTTTCTAAAACCGTTAAGATAATGTCTGTGAGTATACCAGAACTGATATAGCAGGCGAAAACCCGAGGAAAATCCATTCGGATTTGCAGTTTTTTTTGTAGATTACATTTTTCTCCAAGCTGCCTATTGCATACAATGTTATGTAGGACTGAGACTGCAGTACCTATGGCTTCCACTAGATGTCAACAGTCTTTATACAAAGCCTGGAAGGTCTAGCAGTAAGCCGAACGGATAGGAAGAGGAAGTAGTCAGGGGACCACGTTTGTTTACAACGTTTGACGGGCGCGAGATTGTGAGCGCGCCCCACTTTATTTTCCTTTCCTATTGTTCACGTTATCGTCTGGTTGAAATATTACAGTAAATATACATAAAAGGATACCTAAGGATACATAAAAAATTATGTTTGATTTGTTTGGAGAAAGTGTATAGGTATAATTTGAACGTGTTCTCTTTACGGTTCAATGGGCGACTCAACGGTGGATTTTCTGATGATAACGCGCCAACCAAACTGAGATTTATGGATATAATAAATTACTTTTTCTAAAAAAAGAACCATTGGATGTCTTCCTTGGACACTTGGGATGCCCTCAGCAGAAGTTCTTCAAAAGGTAAGTGATATTTTTTAGCTCTTATATGGGTTTTGTGTGACCCGCGCTGGATATGAATTTATGCTAATGTGGAAAATATATGAGGTGCTATCCTCAAACAATAAAATGTTGTGCTTTCGCCGTAAAACCTTTTTGAAATCTGACAACGCTGTGATAGCGCGCCGCTACTCCCTAAGTAGTTAACCTCTACAGGCACCGGGGCAGTATTCGGAAGTTTGGAGAGTCTGGCGTGCCCAAAGTAAAATGCCTGCCACTCAGGCCCAGAAACTAGGATATGCACATAATTTGTACTATTGGATAGGAAACACTCTGAAGTTTCTAAAACTAAAATAATGTCTGTGAGTATAACAGAACTGATATGGCAGGCGAAGACCTGAGGAATTTCTGTCCGGATTTTTTTGTGACATGCAATCACTGTCAATGGCTGTCTATGGGATTCTCAGTAAAATAGGACCTATGGCTTCCACTAGATGTCAACAGTCTTTAGACAAGGTTTCATGACTTTATCATGGAAGACAACCGAACAGAAGAAGAATTTGTAAGAGGATGGAGGAAGTCACTAGTTTTTTGTGCGCGAGACCGTGTGTGCGTTCCTCTGTATTTTCCTTTTCTATCGTTTAGGATATTATCTGTGTGAAAAATAATAGTTAATATACATAAAAGTATACCTAAGGATACATCATAAATTATGTTTGATTTGTTTGGGCAAAGTTGATAGGTATAATTTGAACGCTTTCTCTTCACTGTACAATGGGCGAGTAGACTGTGGATTTTCTGAACATAACGCGCCAACCAAACTGAGATTTATGGATATAAACAATGACTTTTTCTAACAAAAGAAACATGGATTGTCTTGCTTGGACACTTCGGATTAGCCTCAGCAGAAGATCATCAAAGGTAAGCGATTTATTTGAGCTCTTATATGTGTTTTGTGAGACCCGCGCTGGTTATGATTTTATGCTAATGCATGAAATATGTGAGGTGCTATCCTCAAACAATCAAATGTTGTGCTTTCGCCATAAAACTTTTTTGAAATCTGACAACGCTGTGATATTGCCAAGAGTCTAAGCTTTTAAAGACTATGCAACACTTGTATACTGATGAATGTTTTATAATTCAACTTTTGGATTTTGAATTTGGCGCCTTACATTTCTCCGGGTAGTGTCGGGAATGGGGCGCTAGCGCCCCAATGATCCTTAAGAGAACATTTTCTGAAATTATGTCATGGCTTTAGAAGCTTCTGATAGGCTAATTGACATAATTTGAGTCAATTGGATTTGAATGTATGTCAAGGCCTACCTTCAAACTCAGTGCCTCTTTGCTTGACATCATGGGTAAATCAAAAGAAATCAGACAAGACCTCAAAAAACATAGTACGCAAGTATAAACACCATGGGACCACACAGCCATCATACCGCTCAGGAAAGAGATGCTCTGTCTCCTAGAGATGAACGTACTTTGGTGCGAAAAGTGCAAATCAATCCCAGAACAACAGCAAAGGACCTTGTGAAGATGCTGGAGGAAACAGGTACAAAAGTATCTATATCCACAGTAAAACGAGTCCTATATCGACATAACCTGAAAGGCCGCTCAGCAAGGAAGAAGCCACTGCTCCAAAACCGCCATAAAAAAGCCACACTAAGGTTTGCAACTGCACATGGGGACAAATATCGTACTTTTTGGAGTAATGTCCTCTGGTCTGTTGAAACAAAAATAGAACTGTTTGGCCATAATGACCATCGTTATGTTTGGAGGAAAAAGGGGGAGACTTGCAAGCCGAAGAACACCATCCCAACCGTGAAGCACGGAGGTGGCAGTATCATGTTGTGGGGTTGCTTTGCTGCAGGAGGGACTGGTGCACTTCACAAAATAGATAGCATCATGAGGAAAGAAAATTATGTGGATATATTGAAGCAACATCTCAAGACATCAGTCAGGAAGTTAAAGCTTGGTCGCAAATGGGTCTTCCAAATGGACATTGATCCCAAGCATACTTCCAAAGTTGTGGCAAAATGGCTTAAGGACAACAAAGTCAAGGTATTGGAGTGGCAATCCAAAGCAGAACTGAAAAAGCGAGTGCGAGCAAGGAGGCCTACAAACCTGACTCAGTTACACCAGCTCTGTCAGGAGGAATGGGCCAAAATTCACCCAACTTATTGTGGGAAGCTTGTGGAAGGCTACCCGAAATGTTTGACCCAAGTTAAACAATTTAAAGGCAATGCTACCAAATACTAATTGAGTGTTTGTAAACTTCTGACCCACTGGGAATGTGATGAAAGAAATAAAAGCTGAAATAAATAAATCTCTCTACTATTATTCTACTGTGACATTTCACATTCTTAAAATAAGGTGGTTGTCACGACTTCCGCCGAAGTCGGTCCCTCTCCTTGCTCGGGCGGCGTTCGGCAGGCGACGTCACCGGTTTTCTAGCCATTGCCGATCCACTTTTCATGTTCCATTGTTTTTGTCTTGATTTACACACCTGGTTTCAATCCCACAATTACTTGTTCATTATTTAACCCTCTGTTCCCCCATGTTTGTTTGTGAGTGATTGTTTGTATGTTTATACGGTCTGTTAATGTGGGCTCGGTATATGTGATTTGTATTTGTGATTTTTGGAGTAAATACGTTTATCACTCATATTTGCTGTCCTGCGCGTGCTGCAGACGATGGATCGATGGGAGAGAGAAGGAGGTCTGCCAGCATCTCCACCAGCCCCACTGTCCATCCCTCCTTCACCTGGTCCCAGCGGGATTCGGCTTGCATTCCCGAGGGAGTATGATGGGACGGCTGCCGGAACGCTGGGGTTCCTACTCCAGCTGGAACTCTACCTGGCGACCGTCCACCCGGCTCCATCGGGACGTGAGAGCGTGTCCACCCTCGTCTCCTGCCTCTCAGGTAAAACCCTTACGCAGAGTTCACCCGCTGCTTTCGGGCAGTTTTTGACCACCCGCCTGAGGGTCGAGTGGCGGGTGAATGTCTGTTCCATCTGAGGCAGGGGACGAGGAGCGCGCAGGATTTCGCTTTGGACTTCCGGACTCTGGCCGCCAGTTCGGGATGGAATGACAGGGCCCTGATCGATCACTACCGGTGCAGTCTGCGCGAGGACGTCCGTCGGAAGTAGGCCTGCCGAGACACCACCCTCACATTGGACCAGCTGGTGGACCTGTCCATCCGGCTGGACAACCTGCTGGTTACCCGCGGACGTCCGGATCGGGGCCTGTCAGTTCCATCCCCCAGCACCTCCGCTCCGATGCCCATGGATCTTGGAGGTGCTGCGCTTAGGGCGACCGGAGGAGGGGCCATTCCCTGCACCATCTGTGGCCGCAGAGGGCGCACTGCTGGTCGGTGCTGGGGGGGTTCCTCAGGGAGTCGAGGTAGCAGGCAGGGCACTATCGTGTCACCCCAGGTGAGTCGGCACCAGGCTCACCCAGAGCCCCCTGTTGCTCACATGTATGTGTTTATTAAATTTCCTGAGTTTTCCCCACATTCAAAGCTTAACTACTTAGGGAGTGGTGGGGCCCTAGCGATATCACAGCGTTGTCAGATTTCAAAAAGGCTTTACGGCAAAAGCACAACATTTGATTGTTTGAGGGTAGCACCTCCAATATTTTTCCATTAACATAAATTCATAAACCATTGCGGTTCATACAAAACACATTTCACAGCGAAAACAAATCTTACCTTTTGAAGAACTTCTGCTGAGGGCTTCCCAAGTGTCCAACGAAGACATCCAATGGTTCTTTTGTTAGAAAAAGTCATTTATTATATCCATAAATCTCCGTTTGGTTGGCGCATTATGTTCATAAAATACAGCGTCCACTCTCCCATTGAACCGTGAAGAGAACTCGTTCAACCTATACCTATACACTTGTCCAAGAACAATCAAACATCATTGATAATGTATCCTTAGGAACACTTTTATGTATATTTACTATAATATTTAAACCGGATTATAAACTGGGCGATAGGAAAGGAAAAAACCACAGCACGCGCGAGCCCGTGAACGCGCATCCTCTTCTGTTTACATCCGATGACCACTTCGAAATTCTTCTTCTATTACCATCCAGAGCAACTAAACATCATCAAACACTGTCTAGAGACTGTTGACATCCAGTGGAAGCAATAGGTACTGCAATCTTACTCCCATATATGGTCATTTTCCATAGGGAGGGGTTCAAAATGAGGCAATGTGTCAAATACACTTTTTCCAGGACAGAAATTCCTCGGGTTTTTGCCTGCTATATCCGTTCTGTTATACTCACAGACAATATTTTAACACTCTTAGAAACTTCAGAGTGTTTCCTATCCAATAGTATTATGTGCATATCCTATTTTCTGGGCCTGAGTGGGAGGCATTTTACTTTGGGCACGCCAGACTCTCCAAAACCGTCACCTCGGGAGCCGCTCCCTAAGAAGTTAAGGCGCTCTTAGATTCAGGCGCAGCTGGGAATTTTATTGACCGTTTATTTGCCCATAGTTTAGGGATCCCCATTGTTCCTGTGGATATGCCCCTTCCCTGTGCACGCTCTAGATAGTCAACCATTAGGGTCAGGGCTGATTAGGGAGGCCACCGCTCCACTAGACATTGTTACGCAGGAGGGTCACAAGGAGAGAATCAGTCTCTTCCTTATTGATTCTCCTGTGTTTCCCATGGTGCTGGGCCTACCCTGGTTGGCCTGTCATGACCCCACCATTTCATGGCAACAGAGGGCTCTCAAGGGGTGGTCACAAAAGTGCTCAGGGAGGTGTGTAGGTGTTTCCATCGGTGCGACTACGGTGGAAAGTCCAGACCAGGTCTCCACCGTGCGCATCCCCTCAGAATATGCCAATCTTTCTCTCGCCTTCTGTAAGAAGAAGGCTACTCAATTACCACCCCATCGACAGAGGGATTGTGCGATAAATCTCATGATAGACGCAGCACTTCCCAGGAGTCACGTGTATCCTCTGTCACAGGAGGAGACAGCGGCTATGGAAACATATGTCTCCGAATCTCTGGGGCAGGGATACATTCAGCCCTCCACTTCACCAGCCTCCTCAAGTTTCTTTTTTGTCAAGAAGAAGGATGGAGGTCTGCGCCCATGTATTGACTATCGGGGTATCAATCAGATCACTGTGAGGTACAGCTACCCGCTGCCTCTTATAGCCAGTGCGATAGAGTCAATGCATGGGGCGCGCTTCTTCACAAAATTGGATCTCAGTGTCCCTGGTGCGCAGGGTGCTTGGTCGACTGTTGGAGCATGACCTGTACATCAATGCTGAGAAATGTCTGTTCTTCCAGCATTCTGTCTCCTTCCTAAGGTACCGCATTTCCACTTCAGGGGTGGAGATGGAGAGTGACCGCATTTCAGCTGTGCGTAATTGGCCGAATCCCACCACGGTAAAGGAAGTGCAGCGGCTTCTAGGGTTTGCCGACTACTACCGGAGGTTTATCCGGGGCTTTGTCAGGTAGCGGCTCCCATTACCTCACTGCTGAAGGGGGGACCGGTGCGACTGCAGTGGTCGCTGAGGCGGACAGGGCTTTTGGTCACCTGAAGGCTCTGTTTACCTCGGCTCCCATGATGGCTCATCCGGATCCCTCTTTGGCATTCATAGTAGAGGTGGACGCGTCCAAGCCTGGGATAGGAGCCGTGCTCTCTCAGCGCTCGGGTATGCCACCAAAGCTCCGCCCATGTGCTTTTTTTTCAAAGAAGCTCAGCCCGGCGGAGCGAAACTATGATGTGGGTAGTTGTTGGCTGTAATCAAGGCTCTGAAGGCATGGAGACATTGGCTTGAGGGGGCTAAACACCCTTTTCTCATCTGGACTGACCACATCCGGACGGCGAAGAGACTGAACCCTCGCCAGGCAAGGTGGGCCATGTTCTTTACCCGTTTTGTTTTCACCCTGTCCTACAGACCAGGTTCCCAGAACACTAAGGCAGACACACTGTCCAGGATGTATGACACGGAGGAGCGGTCCATAGATCACACTCCCATACCCCGGCCTCTTGCCTTTTGGCACCGGTAGTGTGGGAGCTGGACGCGGACATCGAGCGGGTGTTACGTACAGAGCCCACTCCCTCTCAGTGTCCAGCTGGGCGTCTGTACATTCCGTCTGCTGTCCGCGACCGGTTGATCTATTGGGCCCACACGTCACCCTCCTCTGGTCATCCTGGTATCGGTCGGACAGTGCGCTGTCTTAGTGGGAAGTACTGGTGGTCCACCTTGGCCAAGGACGTAAGGGTTTATGTTTCCTCCTGCTCGGTGTGCGCCCAGTGCAAGGCTCCTAGGCACCTGCCCAGAGGGAAGTTACAACCCCTACCCGTTCCATAACGGCCGTGGTCGCACCTGTCAGTGGACTTCCTGACTGATCTTCCTCCCTCACAGGGCAACACCATGATCCTGGTCGATTTTTGTATTTTGAATTTCGCACTCTGCAATTTCACCGGATGTTGTCGAGGTGGAACGCTAGCGGGAACACTGTTCCGTAAGAAGTTAATCGAACAGGGGCAGGCAAAAGGCAGGTCAAGGGCAGGCAGAGGTCGGTAATCCAGATAGGTGGGGCTAAGGTACAGGACGGCAGGCAGGCTCAGGGTCAGGGTCAGGGTCAGGGCAGGCAGAATGGTCAACACCAGGAAAACTAGGAAACAGGAACAATCGAGAGACAGGAGCAGAGGGAAAAACGCTGGTAGGCTTGACGAAACAAATCAAACTGGCAACAGACAAACAGAGAACACAGGTATAAATACACAGGGGATAATGGGGAAGATGGGCGACACCTGGAGGCGGGTGGAGATAATCACAAAGACAGGTGAAACATATCAGGGTGTGACAATTTCCTGGATGAATGAAATTGTAAATGAAAATATACACACGTGGTGCTATAGGATATATACATATTTCAAATCAAATCAAATCAAAGTTTATTGGTCACGTGCGCCGAATACAAAAGATGTAGACCTTACAGTGAAATGCTTACTTACAGGACCTAACCAACAGTGCATTTTTTAAGTAAAAAATAGGTATTAGTTGAACAATAGTTAAGTAAAGAAATAAAAAACAGTTGCGAGGTTATATACAGTAGCGAGGCTATAACAGTAGTGAGGCTATATACAGTAGCGAGGCTATATACAGGCACCGGTTAGGCGGGCAAATTGAGGTAGTATGTACATGTAGGTATGGTTAAAGTGACTATGCAGATGAGATAAACAGAGAGTAGCAGTAGCGTAAAAGAGGGGTTGGGGACACACGATGCAAATAGTCTGGGTAGCTATGTGATTACTTGTTCAGGAGTCTTATGGCTTGGGGGTAAAAGCTGTTGAGAAGCCTTTTGGTCTTAGACTTGACGCTTCGGTACTACTTGCCATGCGGTAGTAGAGAGAACAGTCTATGACTGGGATGGCTGTGGTCATTGACAATTTTTATGGCTTAGCCCCAGGGATGTACTGGGCAGTACACACTACCCTCTGTAGTGCCTTGCGGTCGGAGGCCGAGCAGTTGCCGTACCAGGCAGTGATGCAACCAGTCAGGATGCTCTCGATGTTGCAGCTGTAGAACCATTTGAGGATCTGAGGACCCATGCCAAATCTTTTTAGTTTCCTGAGGGGGAATAGGCTTTGTCATGCCCTCTTCATGACTGTCTTGGTGTGTTTGGACAATTCTAATTTGTTGGTGGACACCAAGGAACTTGAAGCTCTCAACCTGCTCCACTACAGCCCTGTCATTGAGAATGGGGGCGTGCTCGGTCCTCCTTTTCCTGTAGTCCACAATCATCTCCTTAGTCTTGGCTACGTTGAGGGATAGGTTGTTATTCTGGCACCACCCGGCCAGGCCTCTGACCTCCTCTCTATAGGCTGTCTTGTCGTTGTCGATGATCAAGCCTACCACTGTTGTGTCATTGGCAAACTTAATGATGGTGTTGGAGTCGTGCCTGGCCATGTAGTCGTGGGTGAACAGGGAGTACAGGAGGGGACTCAACCAGTGTTGATGATCAGCGTGGCAGATGTGTTGCTACCTACCCTCACCACCTGGTGGCGGCCCGTCAGGAAGTCCAGGATCCAGTTGCAGTGGGAGGTGTGTAATCCAAGGATCCTTAGCTTAGTGATGAGCTTTGAGGGTACTATGGTGTTGAACGCTGAGCTGTAGTCAATGAATAGCATTCTCACGTAGGTGTTCCTTTTGTCCAGGTGGGAAAGGGCAGTGTGGAGTGCAATAGAGATTGCATCATCTGTGGATCTGTTAGGGTGGTATGCAAATTTGAGTAGGTCTAAGGTTTCTGGGATAATGGTGTTGATGTGAGCCATGACCAGCCTTTCAAAGCACTTCATGGCTGCAGACGTGCGTGCTACAGGTCGGTAGTCATTTCGGCAGGTTACCTTAGTGTTCTTGGGCACAGGGACTATGGTGGTATGCTTGAAACATGTTGGTATTACAGACTCAATCAGGGAGATGTTGAAAATGTCAGTGAAGACACCTGCCAGTTGGTCAGCACATGCCCGGAGCAAATGTCCTGGTAATCCGTCTGGCCCCGCAGCCTTGTGAAGGATGACCTGTTTAAAGGTCTTACTCACGTCGGCTAAGGAGAGCGTGATCACACAGTCGTCCAGAACAGCTGATGCTCTCATGCATGCCTCAGTGTTGCTTGCCTCGAAGCGAGCATAGAAGTGATTTAGCTCGTCTGGTAGGCTCGTGTCACTGGGCAGTTCGTGGCTGTGCTACCCTTTGTAGTCTGTAATAGTTTGCAAGCCCTGCCACATAAGACCAGCGTCAGAGCTGGTGTAGTACGATTCAATCTTAGCCCTGTATTGGCGCTTTGCCTGGATCTGTTGGGACGGTATGCGAATTGGAGTGGGTCTAGGGTTTATGGCATGATGGTGTTGATGTGAGCCATGACCAGCCTTTCAAAGCACGCCATGGCTACCGACATGAGTGCTACATGGGCGGTAATCATTTAGGCAGGTTACCTTCGCTATCTTGGGCACAGTGACTACGGTGGTCTGTTTGAAACATGTAGGTATTACAGACTTGGCCAGGAATTGGTTGAAAATGTCAGTGAAGACACTTGCCAGTTGGTCTGCGCATGCTTTGAGTACACGTCCTGATAATCCGTCTGGCCCCGTTGCTTTGTGAATGTCTTGCTCACATCGGCTACGGAGAGCGTGATCACACAGTTGTCTGGAACAGCTAGTGATCTCATGAATGCTTCAATGTTCCTTGCCTCAAAGCGAGCATATAAGGCATTTAGCTCGTCTCGTAGGCTCGCGTCACTAGGCAGCTCGGGGTTGGATTTCCCTTTGTAGTCCGTAATAGTTTTCAAGCCCTGCCACATCCGATGAGCGTCAGAGCCGGTGTAGTAGGATTCAATCTTAGTCCTGTATTGACACTTTGCATTTTTGATGTTTCGTCTGAAGGCATAGCGGGATTTATTATAAGTGTCCCACTCCTTGAAAGCGGAAGCTCTAGCCTTTAGCTCGGTGAGGATGTTACCTGTGATCCATGGCTTCTGGTTGGAAAATGTACGGTCACTGTGGGGATGAGGTCGTCGATGCACTTATTGATGAAGCCGGTGACTGAGGTGGTATACTTCTCAATGCCATTGGATGAATTCCGGGACATATTCCAGTCTGTGCTAGCAAAACAGTCCTGTAGCGTAGCTTCCGTGTCATTTGACTACTTCTGTATTGAGCGAGTTGTTGGTACCTCCTGCTTTAGTTTCTGCTGGTAAGCAGGAATCAAGAGGATATAATTATGGTTAGATTTGTCAAATGGAGGGCGAGGGAGAGCTTTCTACGTGTCTCTGTGTGTGGAGTAAAGGGGGTCTAGAGTTTTTTTCCCCCTCTAGTTACACATTTAACATGCTGATAGATATTAAATGTGGTGTCCACTTCACAGACGCGTGGTGTCCACATCACCAACAAACTAACATGGTCCAAGCACACCAAGACAGTCATGAAGAGGGTACGACAAAACCTATTCCCCCTCAGGAGACTGAAAATATTTGGCATGGGTCCTCAGATCCTCAAAAGGTTCTACAGCTGCAACATCGATCGCACCAGCTGTTGTTTACAAATATACATCGATCGCCAGCCCTTGTATTACCAGAGGCTGCTGTTCTATCCTGCCGATAGAGTGTATAACCCGTCAGCTTTATGTTATTAATGTCGTCGTTCAGCCATGACTCTGTGAAACATAAGATATTACAGTTTTTAATGTCCTGTTGGTAGGTGCTTCTAGTTTGTCCTATTTATTTTCCAGCGATTGTAAGTTGGCTAACAGTACGGATGGCAAAGGCAGATTAGCCACTCGTCGCCTGATCCTCACCGATCTCTTTCCGTGAAATCGGTGTCTTTTAATCCTGCGAATAACGGGGATGAGGGCCTGTTCGGGTGTCTGGAGTAAATCCTTTTTGTCCGACTCATTAACCTCTCTGCGCTAGGTGGGACAGTCACGTCCCACATCTACAACATCCGGTGAAATTGCAGAGCGCCAAATTCAAATTACAGAAATACTCATTTCAAACATTAATGAAAATACAAGTGTTGCACACTCTTCAAAAGCTTAGAATCTTGGCAATCTCACAGCGTTGTCAGATTTCAAAAAGGCTTTATGGCGAAAACAGAACATTTGATTGTCTGAGGACAGCGCCCGTGTACTTCCTGCATTAGCATAAAAACATAACCAGCACGGGTGTCACAAAAGTCATAAAAAGAGATAAAATAAATTGCTTACCTTTGAAGATCTTTTTCTGATGGCAATCCGAAGTGTCCAAGCAAGACAATCAATGTTCCTTTTGTTCGAAAAAGTCCCTCTTTTTATCCATAAAGCTCTGTTTGGTTGGCGTGTTCTGTTCAGAAAATCCACCGTCAACTCGTCCATTATACAAGACATATAGGGCGTTCAAAATATACCTATAAACTTTGTCCAAACAAATCAAACAACGTTTCTAATCGATCCTCGATCCACTATTATGTATATTAACTATAAAATTTCACACGGATAATAACCTGGGCGATAGTAAAGGAAAAAACCGAGGCGCACGCTCACGTTCCTGCGCGCCAAAACCCAAAGATACTTACTCACTCCACTTGGATAAACTTCTTCTACTCCCCTATTTCTCAAGGTAAATGCGTGAAACCTTGTCTAAAGACTGTTGACATCTAGTGGAAGCCATAGGTACTGCAACCTGGGAGCTGGATATAAGCACTTCCAATAGCAACTCAATGGAAAATGAGCCAGCTCACAGAATCACATTTTCCGGATGGATTTTCCTCGGGTTTTCACCTGCCATATCAGTTCTGTTATACTCATAGACATTATTTGAACAGTTTAGAAACTTCAGAGTGTTTTCTATCCAATACTACTAATTTTGTGCATATCCTAGCTTCTGGGCCTGAGTAACAGGCAGTTTACTTTGGGAAAGTTTTTCATACGAACTTCAAAATACTGCCCCCTAGCTCAAACAGGTTAAAGAAAAATGATTAGTCCAATTCAAGGTGAGTAATCGCTTTTCTGATGTCCAGAAGCTCTTTTCGGTCATAAGAGACGGTAGCAGGAACATTATGTACAAAATAAGTTACAAACAATGCGAAAAAACAAACAAAATAGCACAGTTGGTTAAGAGACAATAAAACGGCAGCCATCCTCTTTTTTGCTTTTGCAGTGCTGGTTCTATGGTGTTCTGTAAAAATAAATGCAACAGGCTTTGTGCGTCTCTGGAGGATCTAGCAAGATATCATTGCATCACCAACTCAGTATGACTATAATGAGCATGTCTAAGGTTCTAGCATTAATTCATTGAGGCAAGCAGATAAGAGATGTCAAGGTGGTACCCAATAATATGTTACAGTATGTGTATAGTGTAAATAGCAACTACCAATAAACCTTCTAAATTATAAGCATTTAGTCAATCAAATAATGACTCTATTTAACTAATAGGATGAAAGAATTGACACTTAAACAATTACAGTGTACATGAAATACATTATACATTACAGAATAACACAGAGTATATGACTATCACCGATAGGCTAAAACAATGTGGTAACACATGTCTTCAGTTCAGAATAGTCTCTAAGAGAAAACATGATGTGTGTCTGATATACACAGGAGCTTGGTAGCCAGTTCTCAAAGTATGAACAAATTCACTGTCCTTTTAACCAAATTCAAGCAGAAGCACACGCCCAACCTGAATTAACATTTCTTTGCAATTTGCTAGTTAACTTCTTAGGGAGCGGTGGGGCGCCACTCCCGACACTACCCGGTGAAATGCAAGGCGCCAAATTCAAAATCCAAAGGTTGAATTATTAAACATGCATCAATATACAAGTGTTGCATAGTCATCAAAAGCTCTGCTTCTTGGCAATATCACAGCGTTGTCAGATTTCAAAAAGGCTTTACGGCGAAAGCACCACATTTGATTGTTTGAGGATAGCACCCCACATATTTTTCCCATTACCATAAATTCATAAGCCTTCACGGTTCACAGAAAACACATTTCACAGCGAAAACAAATCAATTACCTTTTGAAGAACTTCTGCTGAGGGCTTCCAAAGTGTCCAACGAAGACAATCCATGGTTCTTTTGTTAGAAAAAGTAATGTATTATATCCATAAATCTCCGTTTGGTTGGCGCGTTATAATGAGAAAATACAGCGTTGACTCCTCCATTGAAACGTGAAGAGATCTCGTTCAACTTATACCTATAAACTTGTCCAAGAACAATCAAACATAATTGTAAATGTATCCTTAGGAACTCTTTTATGTATAAATAGTATAATATTTAGAGCGGAATATAAACTGGGCGATAAGAAAGGAAAAAACCACATCTGTGTGGCCACTTCCTTATTCGTCTTCTTCTACAATCTAAAAGCAGCTAAGAAGAATCAAAACACTTTCTCGAGACTGTTGACATCCAGAGGAAGCAATAGGTACTGCATTCATATGCCCTTATATGGGCATTTTCATAAGGGAGGGGTTCCAAATGAGGCAATGTGTCAAAACCACATTTTCCAGGACAGAAATTCCTCGGGTTTTCGCCTGCCATATCCGTTCTGTTATACTCACAGACAAAATGTTAACACTTTTAGAAACTTCAGAGTGTTTCCTATCCAATGGTACTAAATATGTGCATATCCTATTTTCTGGGCCTGAGTGGGAGGCATATTACTTTGGGCACGCCAGGCTCTCCAAAACCATCACCTCGTGCGCTGCTCCCAAAGAAGTTAAAACAAAAGACAGGATTCTAATCTAATCTAATCAACTCAATGTACATGATAGGAGCGCATCCTTGTGTCGCTGCCCGACAAATAAAATAACACAAAATCTTACTCCCTGTAAGAATAAATCCATAGCTCTTACAGTACAATGAAATGTATAAAAATGTGTAGCTCTTTGTGAAACTCTTGAAAAATTCAAACATGACAATTTGATTCACACAGTAACATTAATTTTGTTGATTCACGTTTTCGTCTGTCTTCACACCTCTCCTGGCGTCAGTGACCCCAGGATTTCCATGGGAACGCCAGCAAGTCAGGAGTATTATCACTGTCTCATCCTTCCATTACAGTAGTAGTTTAAGGGAAAAAAATGAAAAATCAAAGGGCCTGTCATGCCAAATAGTGTCCCCCAGCAAAAAAAGTTTTTGGGGTTTCCAGGAATTCACTGACGAAGCATTACGAAGAATACTGTCCCGAGAATGATTTTCTTTCTCAGCCCCCAGACCCTTTAGGGATGGGCGTTCGCAGTTGAATCTGAATAAAGGAGTATGTGGGGTTACCTACTGGGTCACATTAAGTAAGGTAGGTACTGTTAAGTTTTAAGGTGACTCCAGTGGTCATGACACCACCCCAGAGTTTCTCTCACAACTCACCTCTCTCATCTTTTCCAGGGACCATCCCTTAAGTCCCAAAGTAAAATGCCTCCCATTCAGGCCCAGAAAATAGGATATGCACATATTTAGTACCATTGGATAGGAAACACCCTGAATTTTCTAAAAGTGTTAACATTTTGTCTGTGAGTATAACAGAACGGATGTGGCAGGCGAAAACCTGAGGAATTTCCGTCCTGGAAAAAGTGGTTTTGACACATTGCTCATTTGGAACCGCTCCCTTATGAAAATGCCAATATAAGGGCATGTGAATGCAGTATCTATCGCTTCCTCTGGATGTCAACAGTCTCGAGAAAGTGTTCTGATTCTTCTTAGCTGCTTTTAGAGCAGAGAAGAAGACGAATAAGGAAGTGTCCCCACAGATGTCCTTACAAGAAAATGTGCGTTCCCGGCTGGCGCGCTCTGTGGTTTTTTCCTTTCTTATCGCCCAGTTTATATTCCGGTTTAAATATTATACAACATATACATTAAAGTGTTCCTAAGGATACATTAGCAATTATGTTTGATTGTTCTTGGACAAGTTTATAGGTATAAGTTGAACGAGTTCTCTTCACGTTTCAATGGACTCTATTTTCTCATTCTAACGCGCCAACCAAACGGCGATTTATGTATATTATACATGACTTTTTCTAACAAAAGATCCATGGATTGTCTTCGTTGGACACTTGGGAAGCCCTCAGCAGAAGTTCTTCAACAGGTAATTGATTTGTTTTCGCTGTGAAATGTGTTTTGTGTGAACCGTGATGGCTTATGAATTCATGGTAATGTAAAAATATTGAAGGTGCTACTCTCAAACAATCAAATGTGGTGCTTTCGCCATAAAGCCTTTTTGAAATCTGACAACGCTGTGATATTGCCAAGAAGCAGAGCTTTTGATGACTATGAAACACTTGTATATTGATGCATGTTTAATAATTCAACTTTTGGATTTTGAATTTGGCGCCTTGCATTTCACCTGGTAGTGTCGGGAGTGGGGCGCTAGCGCACCTTTCTGCTCCTTAAGAAGTTAACTCTAAATTCCCTTCTGTTACCCATTTAAAAAGTGTGCTTGGAACCAAAAATTGATTTTCTTTTGTATGATACCCATCAAGGACAAGAATGGCGAGGCCACCTCCAAGGCGATGACGGACATCTTCAACACCCACGGTTCTCCTGAGGTAATCTTGAGTGACCGAGGTCATGAACTCTAGAACAAGGTACGGATTGTTATAGGTTATATTCTGTCACCAATGGTTTGTTTTAGGTTTCTTTTACAAACAGTTTTTGTTTTTCCATGGTACATAATCCGACATTTCAATATCTACCATTGTCAATAGATATCCCTTTCCTAACCCCTCCTCCAGGTTTGGATGAACGGACCAACCACACCCTCAAGACTGCCATGGGCAAGTCCCTTGACGTGTTCCAGGAATGGTGGGAGGACAACCTGAAGGTCATTCTGTTTGCACACAACAGCAGCGTCCAGGCCTCCAGAGTACTCACCCTATCGCATGCTATATGGACAGGAGCTGCAGCTGTTGACTGAAGGTAACAATGCAATTGTACATACAGTACAATTATTGGATATACTGTAATATTTCAAATTTGTGATTGATTTAGTACTGTTTGTCTATTGCTATATTTGTATAACATACATTCAGATCACTGAAACTCCTCCACCTGGTATGGTGGAAGTTGTCAAACCAGATCAGAACGACTTCAAGGACCACTTTCAGACACAGCCTGAGAAGGATGTGGAGGTTTTTGACCAGGTAAATATTATTGTCCACTGTTAATTTATTTTCTGGCCTTCCAAGAGCTATATAAGATATGTATTTGTAATAATATTAAATATAAATTGCATCAATCAAGGTGAGATTGAACATGGACAAGGCGCAGGAGAAACAGAAGGAGAGCTACCGGAGGATAATCAAAGAGGGGACCAAGAGATTTTACAAGAGCTTCGAATGACTTGGTTTGGAAGAAGGACGAAAGGAAGGCGAGACCTGGAAAACCTTGTTGCTCTTTCGCTCCTAGCTGGGGTCACCGTCCATTAAGGTGAATATGAAAATCTCAGATGATAACTATTTGCATTTGCCTCTCTGCGGTGGGCGGCATCGCCATGCTGTCAACGGTACCAACACTGGCCCGGGGGTTTCTCCAAATAGTCAATCTCAAGGCTACCTACTGGGTCACATTAAGTAAGGTAGGTACTGTTAAGTTTTAAGGTGACTCCAGTGGTCATGACACCACCCCAGAGTTTCTCTCACAACTCACCTCTCTCATCTTTTCCAGGGACCATCCCTTACCTCACCCCTTACCTCCCCACTGACATAAAAAATTAGACAATCCTTTCTTTTCTGTCTGCCATCAGTGATTTTCAGGTCAGAGAAAGATGCCCGAGTTTCTGAATTGGAATTCCGAGTTGGATGACCGTTCCCAGTCTGAGCTCGTTTTTTCCAGTTCCCAGTTGTCTTAAACACACTGAAGTCAGAAGTCAGAGATTGCCGAGTTCCGAGTTGTTTTGAATGCACCACTAGAGACCTAGGCTACCTCTTATTTCTGAATAGGGCTACCTCCAACAAAGAAGCCCTTTTGTCTGTATTGATGTGAGAAATAAGCACATATACACAGTAATGGTGGCTGGCTGCGATATCAACTAGCCTTATAAATGTTGTATTGTATTTGTAAATCGACAAATGAAATTGTTTAGATTGCTCTGGCAAAGATAATTTTTTTTACTAAATCATGTACATGTAGACGTTTGTAAGGCGTTCATGGTGAGATCTTTAATAATAAACTAAACAGACACTTAAACTAACACGTAACACGTAGACATTTTTAAAGCGTTCATGGAAAGTTCGTTCATAATAAACTTACAAGCAAACTGACACGTGACGTATCAGTGCCACGTTATGCGATGTGAACACTACATCTAGTACATGACGTGTACGCGTCACGTGAAATGAATGTGACGTGAACGCCTCGGCAGTTTGACGCCTTAGAAAAAAGGTTGTCTCTGTTGACAGTCCATGTTCATTCATGGTGGTATTAGATGACTTCGTAAGAGGTGTCAGTAGCTTGGCACCATGCCACCATGACACCACGTTCAGCAGCGTCTTTTGCGCATCACATAACCCATTTCGCATTATCTGTCTTTTATAGTATTTCAGCAATGGTTTTCCTTCCACAGGTGCCTCTAATTTAACTTCTTAGGGAGTGGCTGCATAGGTGACGGTTTTGGAGAGTCTGGCGTGCCCAAAGTAAAATGCCTGCCACTCAGGCCCAGAAAATAGGATATGCACATAATTAGTACTATTGGATAGGAAACACTCTGAAGTTTCTAAGAGTGTTAAAATAATGTATGTGAGTATAACAGAACTGATATAGCAGGCGAAAACCCGAGGAAAATCCATCCGGAATTGCAGTTTTTTGTGACCTTTGCTGTTTGAGACTCTCCCCATTGACTTCAAGGCAATCCAGCTCAGATATTGCAGTATCTATGGCTTCCACTAGATGTCAGCAGTCTATATACAAAGACTGAGAGTGATTGGAGTAAGCAAAACGGATAGAAACAGGAAATGGTCAGGGGAGCTCAGATGTCAACCAGATTTCTCGGGCGCGAGACTGGATGCGCGCCCCACTGTATTTTCCTTTCATAACGTTTAGATTACCATCCGAGTTAAATATTAGCGCTAATATTCATAAAAGGATAGCTAAGGATGCATTATAACTGGTCTTTGATTTGTTTAGGAAAAGTTTATAGGTATATTTGAACGCGTTCTCTTCACGTTTCAATGGGCGATTCGATGTTGGATTTTCTGAACATAACGCGCCAATAAATGACTTTTTCTAACAAAAGAACCATTGGATGTCTTCGTTGGACACTTGGGAAGCCCTCAGCAGAAGTTCTTCGAAAGGTAAGGGATTTGTTTTTGCTGTGAAATGGGTTTTGTGTGAACCGCGCTGGTTTATGAATTTATGCTAATGCAGAAATATTAGAGGTGCTATCCTCAAACAATCAAATGTTGTGCTTTCGCCGTAAAGCCTTTTTAAAATCTGACAACTCTTTGATATTGCCAAGAAGCAGAGCTTTGGGATTCAACTTTGGGATTTTGAATTTGGCGCCTTACATTTCACCGGGTAGTGTTGGGAGTGCCCCACTGCTCCCTAAGCAGTTAACAAATGACTGTACTTTATATTGATTATTATCATAACAAATGCACTGATGTGGTCAAATAATATGATATAGCCTGTCAAGATATGTTGCATGAATTCTCAATGGAAATACAATAAATCAAAAAATTATTGAATTTATTACTCTCACAATTTCTACATATTATTTCCCCATATCCCTTATCCTACCACTTAGCATTGTGCATACGCATGGCCATGGCTGTGTATAAATTTACACACTCTCAATCAAATGTTCATGTTGATAAATCTCACACTTTGCATGGAAATTATCCCATGCATGATTGATAAATGAGGCCCCTGGAGGACGAGAGGGAAACCAAGTATCCAAAGACAAGTACAGGGATGAAAGCAGATGAGGAAAATGAGGAAGAGGATTCTAGTGAAGATGTGAGTGATATAAAGGAGGTTGTGAATTCAGATGCATTCATATACACCACATGACTCATATCTCACAAATACAGCCTGGACCTGAACCTCTCCGCAGGTGGGTAGTCACTCACACAGGACAGTTACAGTGGGGCAAAAAAGTATTTAGTCAGCCACCAATTGTGCAAGTTCTCCAACTTAAAAAGATGAGAGAGGCCTGTAATTTTCATCATAGGTACACTTCAACTATGACAGAC
>QNTS01002418.1:117839-162818 GCA_003317085.1 Hucho hucho
TGACCAAATACTTATTTTCCACCATAATTTGCAAATAAATTCATAAAAAATCCTACAATGTGATTTTCTGGATTTTTTTTCCTCATTTTGTCTGTCATAGTTGAAGTGTACCTATGATGAAAATTACAGGCCTCTCTCATCTTTTTAAGTGAGAGAA
The DNA here is from genome assembly GCA_003317085.1 of Hucho hucho. NCBI lineage: Eukaryota > Metazoa > Chordata > Actinopteri > Salmoniformes > Salmonidae > Hucho > Hucho hucho. Next base: position 117,997 of record QNTS01002418.1, read on the forward strand.
CTTGCACAATTGGTGGCTGACTAAATACTTTTTTGCCCCACTGTCCTTTCAGTGGTTTTCCTCAATCCTAAAATAATTAAAGTTAAAGGAGACTTCATTAGGATCCAGTAGAACAGGAACGAACCATTCAAGTTCAAATTGTGGCATTTTCAAAAACTGGCCAGTGCCTATCATAAACTTAAATAGAGAACACTTTAGGGCCTGTCTACATACTCCAGGACAGGCTCGAGGTCTGCTTGATGGTAATGTCGGATATTCTTTCCCAAGGTTTTCACCAAGAACCGCTCCTCAGACAATCCATAGACTTGAATAAGTCTCTGGATAGAGCCCTTCAGAAATATGGAGACCTGCACATCGACTACAAGGCCAGGCAGCACAGAGTGGCGAGCACAATTTTCACATTATTTAGCAACAAGGGCAGGTCTTGACAAACATAATAATATGCAATAAATCCAGATAAAAATCGTATTTTTCTTTGCGTGCATTTGTCCTTTTACTGTCAAGTGGTTCATGTGACTTCTCTGCCTGGTTGCAACTATATTGTTACCAGCAGAGGGCACTATTTCACAACAAATTAGAAACAGTTTTCCACTTACCAAACCAGTAGTGGGGTTGACAACTATCAGTAGGACTGCACTGTGATTAACGTATTCATTGAGATGATAATAATAATTAAAAAAACATCACTGTAATGGATATAGTCAGTATTGACTATAGCTAGAATCCTTTTTTAGAGAAGCAAACAAATTGCACGAATGCAATTGGTGTGCTTTTTTTTTTACCTTGGCAAGTCAGTTAAGAACCAATTCTTATTTTCAATGACGGCCTAGGAACAGTGGGTTAACTGCCTTGTTCAGAGGGGCAGAACGACAGATTTTAACCTTGTTAGCTCAGGGATTCGATCCTTTCGGTTACTAGTCCAACGCTCTAACAACTAGGCTACCTGCCGCTTTCGTACACACAGAGATACATTTTTATCCTCTCTACTTTTACATGTTTATGTTCAGATCTTCTCTGAAAACAGTGAAATTCGATGGCCTCATTGGGAAAAGTGAGAGGCATCAGGGACATGGTGTCCATGGCCTCAATACCACTACCACCTGAAGGCAAAAATCCCTTAAATGTAATTCCATGTTCGGCACTTCTGTCATGTCTTTTACTTTACATTGTTTCAGGGCCTGGAAGTGGAAGAACCATTGTAGTGGTAATGAAAAAATTCACAGTTGGACATTTGTGCAAATTATGATAGTGGTGTTGAAATGTAATGCATCAGGCTGAGATTAGCAAAGCAAGAGAGAATGGAGAGGCATGGCTCTAGGTACTAATAGAGCAGCCCACTTCCCTCCCTCTCTGGTATAGTATGCATATGTATAGCAGTTATGAGACTCATCATTATGACACCTGATATTCCTTTTTAACTGGGCAGGGAGAGCTCTGTGTTTGAGGGAACGCGGAGAAGTGACAGTGACAGAGCGCCATACCGCTCCCTGTAAAGGTTTATCACTGTCAGCCCACATTTTCAATGCAAAAAGCCATTGCTGTGTGATAAAGCAACAACTTAAAGTCCTTTATCATAATTAGTTTTTCCTTTTTACCCGCAAAAGCATTCCATTACTTTATTTGCTTTATCACGGCTCTGACACGGATGGGATTGCTTTTTCGACTCAATAAACTTGCACTGATTGGGAGTAAATTGAGAAATCAAAAATGGCAAAGATGGTAGTTTTTGCTGCTTCTCACTCAACTGACAAAAAAATGGAAGTGAAGGCTAGGAGCAAAGACATTACCAAAACAACTCAACCCTTAATAGTCCTCTAGTATATTTGTATGGCTTCAGCCTGTAGGCCTACACTACATTCTGTCTTCTCTTAGTTTAATTACCTTTGCATCGGAATGAATGAAACGATCTAATCATAGATTTGGTAATTTACTGTATGTTATGTTTTAATTCTCTGTGGAACTATGCTTGTTTTTTACATATCCATGAAAACTGCTTAAAATAAATGTTCCATTGACATCAATTTGATATTTGATTGAGGATGGAGGATGACCTACTTTTCCCTCCTAGTGCTAGGGCAAAACCTTAACCCACGTGATAGGGCCAATCCTTAACCCACGTCCAGACTGAGTGCCTGCTGTACTGCAGTATCCCTCTTCCTCTAGCAGTACTCCTCCTCTCTCTCTACCTGCTGGGCTCCCTCTCTGCTGGCAGTGGCACCCATCTGATAAATGGAAAAGGTGGATGTGTCTGACACCAGCACTCTGCAGCTGGCTGGATCTCAGGATATCATTTAAGCCCCCTTAATTATTGGTCACTGAGGTTTCTTGTAAAGAAGGGAGAATTTGTAAAGCAGGCACCTTATCAACTCCCCCCCACCCCCCTCCCCCACCCCAAAACAGGAGCACATTTAACATGCAGCATGGGAGGAATATTGCGTTGTTTACCCCAGATAAGGCATCTTATCAGTACCAGGAGGAAGAGCAATAATTGATGTGTCTTTGTGTTTTTCTCATTGGGAAACTGGAGATAAACAGAGATAATCTATCCCCCTGCCTGTTCTGTTCTTCATCCTCACCTGATCAGGCCATGTGTACAATATCTACAGACTGACTGGTATTAATGTTAGCACCACTCCACTCTGGGAGCTAACGGAGCCTAGTCTGTCTTCACCTTCTGCACCCCTAAACAACACTGACCACAGATCTGTACAGTGTTAATTCAAGCACATGATCACTCATTTGAGATCAGTAAGGGGATAACTGTTGTTATATCCCCGAATATCATGATCTTTATGATGTTCAGAGACTAGACCTATTTAATGTAAATGACTTTCAGCATGCATTTATCTAGACATAGTTCAAATATATTAATTAGATAGGTTAAGTAATAGTCTCATCATCCTATGATTGCACCCGTGTCACAACGCTGGTTGGCCCAGTCTGCCTCTTCCAGCCGTTCAGGGTAAAGACATTGGGGAAGCTGACAGTGTCATTTGGAGGATCTGTCATGTGACCTGGCTGGCCCCACCAGGATGGAGTCCCGGGGGAGGCCCCCGAGGGGCCCGAGACTCTGCATTCTCATTAGTGTATCCCCCAGACACCCAGTGGGATGGTAGGCCTGGGATAGGGACAATTACCATTGGCGGGTACCCATCTTCCCATTCCCAAAGCTTCCCTCAGTCTCCCTTCTGTTTTACTAATTAGCCAAATAAAGTATGTACAGTGAGAGAAAAAAGTATTTGATCCCCTGCTGATTTTGTACCCACTGACAAAGAAATGATCAGTCTATAATTTTAATGGTAGGTTCATTTGAACAGTGAGAGACAGAATAACAACAAAAAAATCCAGAAAAACGCATGTGAACATTTTTATCAATGGAATTGCATTTTAATGAGGGAAATAAGTATTTGACCCCTCTGCAAAACATGACTTAGTACTTGGTGGCAAAACCCTTGTTGGCAATCACAGAGGTCAGACGTTTTTTTGTAGTTGGCCACCAGGTTTGCACACATCTCAGGAGGGATTTTGTCCCACTCCTCTATGCAGATCTTCTCCAAGTCATTAAGGTTTCGAGGCTGACGTTTGGCAACTCGAACCTTCAGCTCCCTCCACAGATTTTCTATGGGATTAAGGTCATTAGACTGGCTAGGCTACTCCAGGACCTTAATGTGCTTCTTCTTGAGCCACTCCTTTGTTGCCTTGGCCGTGTGTTTTGGGTCATTGTCATGCTGAAATACCCATCCACGACCCATTTTCAATGCCCTGGCTGAGGGAAGCAGGTTCTCACCCAAGATTTGACGGTACATGGCCCATGGCCCCATCCATCATCCCTTTGATGCGGTGAAGTTGTCCTGTCCCCTTAGCAGAAAAACACCCCCAAAGCATAATGTTTCCACCTCCATGTTTGACAGTGGGGATGGTGTTCTTGGGGTCATAGGCAGCATTCCTCCTCCTCCAAACACGGCGAGTTGAGTTGATGCCAAAGAGCTCCATTTTGGTCTCATCTGACCACAACACTTTCACCCAGTTGTCCTCTGAATCATTCAGATGTTCATTGGCAAACTTCAGATGGGCATGTATATGTGCTTTCTTGAGCAGGGGGACCTTGCGNCCAATTGTTTTCTTGGTGACTATGGTCCCAGCTGCCTTGAGATCATTGACAAGATCCTCCCGTGTAGTTCTGGGCTGATTCCTCACCGTTCTCATGATCATTGCAACTCCACGAGGTGAGATCTTGCATGGAGCCCCAGGCCGAGGGAGATTGACAGTTCTTTTGTGTTTCTTCCATTTGCGAATAATCGCACCAACTGTTGTCACCTTCTCACCAAGCTGCTTGGCGATGGTCTTGTAGCCCATTCCAGCCTTGTGTAGGTTTACAATCTTGTCCCTGACATCCTTGGAGAGCTCTTTGGCCTTGGCCATGGGGGAGAGTTTGGAATCTGATTGATTGATTGCTTCTGTAGACAGGTGTCTTTTATACAGGTAACAAACTGAGATTAGGAGCACTCCCTTTAAGAGTGTGCTCCTAATCTCAGCTCGTTACCTGTATAAAAGACACCTGGGAGCCAGAAATCTTTCTGATTGAGAGGGGGTCAAATACTTATTTCCCTCATTCCCCGGGCGCCAAAGACGTGGATGTCGATTAAAGGCAGCCCCCCGCACCTCTCTGATTCAGAGGGGTTGGGTTAAATGCGGAAGACACATTTCAGTTGAAGGCATTCGGTTGTACAACTGACTAATAATGGTGACTTTGACTTTGACTTTGACTTTTGACTTTTGACTTTAAAATGCAAATCAATTTATAACATTTTTCACATGCGTTTTTCTGGATTTTTTTGTTGTTATTCTGTCTCTCACTGTTCAAATAAATTTACCATTAAAATTATAGACCGATAATTTCTTTGTCAGTGGGCAAACGTACAAAATCAGCAGGGGATCAAATACTTTTTTCCCTCACTGTATAGTGGAAATACTTATTAACATCCATAGGAGGTTGCTGAGGGGAGGACGGCTCATATTAATGTCTGGAACGGAGCAAAGGGAATATTTTGTACCATTCCACCTATTCCGATCCAGCCATTACCACGAGCCCGTCCTCCCCAATTAAGGTGCCACCAACCTCCTGTGTTAACATAACTATGTGACTGAAAATGCTTTCCAAGAGCAAAGCACATTTTGGGTTAGGCTACATGTTCTTATGTAAACGATTCTTGAATTAAATCCTTTTACAATATTCACGGAATACAATCTCCCTCCACGGTAATGCATAATGTAAAATACTCCTCTATGCTGAGGAGATGGTGTGTCTGTGGACGTGTGTGTTTCTGAGACTGAATGCTGTCTTAGAGCCACACGGCCCAGCCTGGCAGTGAGGGGCATTAAATTGTTGTCAGAGACAATGGAGAACAACTTTAAGGGTTTTTCACCTTCAGCGGGCTTGAGTGCTCCTCCTGACCGACTCGCAGCGTTTAATTGCCCCGGCTGTTCCCTCGACCTAGCCGCCTGGCTCCGGCAGCCCATACACCTGAGTTATTGGTTTGCTCTAATAATTTGCAAGACCTTCCAGTAAGAGTGGATATTAGCATATAAATAGCAGATGCACTGAGGACCATCACAGCTGAGTACATAACATTTTTAGTTTATAAGATTGAATGGGTTTCTAAATGCATAGCTATCAAACTTGCCAAAAGACAAATTAAGTTGAGAGTTCAGTTGTCCGAGGCTGTCTCCTAAAATATATATTTTTTAAAGGATAACAGACTTACTTAAGGAGTGCGCTGGGGTGGACGCTTCCCAGGGCACAAAGTAATTGAGATTGCTTACAGAGTTAATTAGACCATACAAAATATATTGGAGGGCGCAGGGAGCACTTTAGCCCGCTAAAGTGTGTTTTTTCCCAGTAGGTGGTGGATATTTAACCGGAACCTCATTATCTACACCTTTCACTGGGGAAAGGGACGGAGGTTTTGACATGGCCAATCGATAGAGTTCACCCTGGATGCCTGAAAGCCATCTGCACACGAAGTGGCACTGGGAAAGAATGGCTAATATTCTTCTTTAATGCGCTTGCTTCTGTCTATGAAATGCACATATGGACACCTTTGCAGAATTTTTATTTGGCTAATCAGGAAAAATGTGTGTAATTGGATATATTTTTCAGAATGAATGACATACAGTCGTTGTCTCTGATGTACAAAGGAATAAAAAAGGACAAATAACACAGCAATACTTAAAGAAATGAAGAGTACAACTGTATTTGCTTATGCAGCAGGTTCAAGTGTAGACCATTTAGGTTAATATATGCACGTTGTTAACTAAAAAAATATCTTGGGGAGCTTTCCTGGAGTATTTTGTAAGAGGTAGAAAATGTGATTTTCTTTTTACATTGTACAGGATAAGGAAAAAGGTATGTTTAAATGCAAAGGAGGGGATAGGGAATAGAGACCATATTTTTGCTAGGCTTGTGTCGGTAAAATGTTTCTATATAAAAGTTAATTCTCTCCTCCCCATAACACCCCTGTACAAGAGTTATAATGCTGCCATCTCAAGATGGCAGTCCTGATTTTATCACTGCAGAATTAAAGTGAATTAAAACTTAAATAATGTTTGTCGACCAGGATTTTCTAGTGGGCTGGTAATCTTTTTCCATGGGGTTTTAATCTATCAAGGGAGAAATAACTGCTTTGGGTTAAAGAAGACAACTGGTATAAACAAAATGGCAATCTCCTTTTCCACAATTGCTAGCTATGAAAAACTGCATGTGTGCCTGTTGTAAATGTAGAAAGTTTGGGTTATGTTGTGGATTGCACTTTTTCTTGGAGGCAGAATCCGTTAAATTAGAATAGAGTTGTTAAAGCAATCATTTTTATTGCCAAACATTTGGTTGGGTGATTTGGCTACCTCATACCTTCATATTTATCATGTCTGTTTTATCCATTAACATCTATTTTAAAGCTTTTTTTCCCATTATTAATATGATATGTTCTATGAAATAAAGGAAAATACTTAAGCATCATTGCAAAACCATACTGCTTTGTTTCGTTTTCTCACACTTTCAGAGAGCAGGAATTATGAATTAATTATCATTTATGTTATTGTTGTAATATTAAGTAGGGCTGGGAATTGCCAGGGACTTCACAATACGTTATTATCACAACACTTAGGTGTCAATACGATAGTTATTGCGATTCTCGCAATTCTATATGCATTGCGAATCGATACAGAGATTTTATTGCGATTTGATGTTCCAAACATATTGATCATTATTTTTCTGCTGCAGAGAGACAAGATAGAGCATAAGTCAGGGAAATAAAAGTGCTGAAAACATGTTGGCTCACTATTTAAAAATTATTTGGAGAGCAAGCTATAGAATGAAAATTGCAGAGGTACAGGTACAGCCGATTATTACTAGTTAATGCTTCCTACAATAACAAAAAAGTGTTTTGTATTTTTACAAATCAATATTTGGAGTCAAAAATAATAACTGTATCCCCCCCATCACTAATATTAAAGGACGATTCAATTGGTCTTAGTGTCTAATAAGCTCAGACATCTGTTGTATTCAGTGCAGTGCGAAGTATGAGCCACTTATTCCTATTAGGCCACCACCATCTAGCCGGCCTCTCTGAGTAACATGTACAAAACTGTGGCTCGTCTCCCTGCTGAAGGAGATGACAGGGAGTAATTGAGACCTCAACCAAAGACAGTTTAGACCCTAATCTACCGTAATCAACACCGTGCACAGGGGGTAATGAAAAATAAAGAGGGGGAATAAGATAAATAAAAGGTAAGCTTTGATCTCTCTTTACTACCTGACATAAAGGTAATCATGAAAGCAATTAAGCTGAATAAATGGAAAAGTGTGCATAAAAACTGGCTCATATGCCTAGAAGAACGAAGGGAATGAGCATTATATATAATGTATGATGAAAATGACCCCTATTTAAAAAAAATCGCATTCTGTTATGCATTGTAGCGCAGGGAATGGTTAACTACATTTTGAGTAAATTAAAAAGCATAAATTCTGTTTAAGGCTGATGCAGGTTTCGCCTCATCCCCCAGACAGAGCAGAACAGAATAGCCTCCCTTAAAGAGAAGAGGGAGAGAGAAAGAAAGAGAGAAAGAGAGAGGGACAAAACAAATCTTGGGTTGCTTACACCTTTCATAAATTCCCTGACTCTGATTCTATACACCAAAAAATGTTGGTGGCCGGGGCAGCTCATTGTTATTCCGCCAGGATTGATGGTGGTCATTTACTCTCCTAGGGAGTTAAGTGCCCCTGTCATTCCTGAAGAGCGTAATTTGGAGGTTCCATAGGTCAGCGCCAGTGACAGTTTTCTCTTTTGATTAGTGTTAGAGTGATAACAAAACTTACAGGCCGGGTAATAGATGAGCATGTGAAGGCAGAGACTCCAAGCAGGCAGGCTGAAGAGAGTAAAGGAGGAGACCATCACACCTCCCCTCCTGTCCTGAAGCAGGCAGCCCACCTTCTTTGTTCTCAGCAGCATCTTCTTACAGACAGACAGTGCCATGGACATGGTGGCCACTCATCTGCACCTGTCCTGTGGTAGTTTAGTTTCATTCAACCAATTTCCTGTTGTCTGAGAAAGTTTTCCTGCTTTTAGTTAAATTAAAAATGAAATGAAAAATAGTCAAATGCACTCCCTGACAAATCAGACAGATTTCTGCAGGGTTTTTATGTGGAAGTGATTATAGCTGGAATCCTAATAACTAGGCTAGTTGCCACCTAGTCTTCTCAGATAGGCCTAGATCTGTGTGTCTGGGAGCTTGTGTTGAGTAAATCTCCTGAAAGCGATTCTGTTGACGAAATGCAGCTTGCTGCCTCTGAGGTGAGAGCCCTCCATATCGCTTGGTGACCCGGTCTTTCTCTGACCAGTGTGTCTCAGGTTTCTTATCAGCTCCACACGCAGACACCTATCCCACACCTCTAAATCAGGGCCACAATACACTCCACTTATCACTCCATCTGTTGGACTGTCTATTGCTCCCTTCACAGTTTTCTTTCCTATTCACATCTTTCAGGATTAAATATATGTTATTATTATTAACTAATATATGTGTTGTCTTTAAGACCATAAGTAGACTACCATAAGTAAAATACTACTACATTCCTATTGTATCAGTTACTTGAAAACACTTTTAGAGAATTTGGCAGGACGTCCAACCGGCATCACAACCGCAGACCACGTGTAACCGCGCCAGCCCAGGACCTCCACATCCATTTTCTTCACCTGTGGGATTGTCTGAGACCAGCCACCCGGACAGCTGATGAAACTATGGGTTTGCACAACTGAAGAATTTCAGCACAAACTGTCAGAAACCTTCTCAGGGAAGCTCATCTGCGTGCTTGTCGTCATCCCCAGGGTCTTGACCTGACTGCAGTTGTCATAACCGACTTTAGTGGGAAAATGCTCACCTTCGATGGCCACTGGCACACTGGAGAAGTGTGCTCTTCATGGATGAATCCCGGTTTCAACTGTACCGGGCAGATGTCAACGTTGTGAACAGAGTGCCCCATGATGGCGGTGGGGTTATGGTATGGGCAGGAATAAGATACGGACAATGAACACAATTTAATTTTATCAATGGCAATTTGAATGCACAGAGATACCGTTACGAGATCCTGAGGCCCATTGTCGTGCCATTCATCCGCCGCCATCACCTCATATTTTAGCATGATAATGCACAGTCCTATGTTGCAAAGATCTGTCCTGGAAGCTGAAAATATCCCAGTTCTTCTATGGCCTGCATACTCACCAGACATGTCACCCATTAAGCATGTTTGGGATGATCTGGATCGACGAGTACAACAGCGTGTTCCAGTTCCCGCCAATATCCAGAAACACCGTACACTGAAGAGGAGTGGGACAACATTCCACAGGCCACAAGGAGGAAGGAGATGTGTCGCGCTGCATGAGGAAAATGGTGGTCACACCAGATGCTGACTGGTTTTCAGATTTTTTTAAAGGTGTATGTGACCAACAGATGAATATCTGTATTCCCAGTCTTGTGAAACACATAGATTAGGGCCTCATTTATTTAAATTGACTGATTTCCTTATATGAACTGTAACTCAGTAGAATCTTTGAAATTGTTGCATGTTGCGATTATATTTTTGTTCAGTTTATATTGCTAATGTATTTCCATTTAGTATTTGGACTGATGATACGTTCTTTAGTCAGTCAACCATGAATACATTTTGAGCTGGCTCTGTACTAAAAATACACCCTCTTCCTATCCACTAGATGAAAGCGCCGGAGGGCAGTGATGACGATGATGAGGACTTTTAGGATGTGCCAGAGAAGAAGGGCTTTGAACCACAAACTCCATCTACGGGAGGAGTATGGTGAGTTTGCTCAGCTGCAGAGGATCAGGGCACATGCATATACAACAGAGCCACAGCCAACCAAACTGCAATAAAGAGCACAGTAAAGGGACATGCTGACCCGATAATCCCAGTAAGCTCTCACCCTCACCTCAGGATATCACCTCACACACACATCCCCAACTGATTGGACTGGTTCAGATACACATGAGGAAGGTGCCAAATAATGCCAGTAAAAGCTGGTTTGTTTTCAGAGTGATTGTTTAGGGCCCAACTTGTGTAGTTTTGGTAAAGATTGTAGGTTTGACCTCAGAAAAGGCATTTTCCTTGTCATTAGGCTGATTTCAACTTCAGATCAAAAGTACTTCCTACTCTGGGTCGATAATCCAGAGTAGGAGCAAGGTACAGGACGGCAGGCAGGCTCAGGATCAGGGACAGGCAGACTTCAGTAATCCAGAGGTGGAGCAAAGTTACAGGACGGCAGGCAGGCTCAGGGTCAGGGACGGGCAGAGTGGTCAGGCGTGCAGGTACAGGGTCAGGACAGGCAAGGGTAAAAAACCAGGAGGACGAGAAGAAGAGAGGCTGGGAAAAGACAGGAGCTGATAGGACGAACTCTGGTAAGCTTGACAAACAAGACGAACTGGCCCAGACAGACAGAAAACAACTGGGGAAGATAGGCGACACCTGGAGGGGGTGGAGACAAGCACAAGGACAGGTGAAACAGATCAGGGCGTGACAGTTCACATTCAATTTATCCTAATTCCTCATCATCACGTTTTCAAATTAAACTGACTTTAATTTGATTTATAATCTGATTAGCCAAAAAACACTCCTCATTGTGTGTTGTCCAGTAGCTTGATTGCTCTATTTAATGTGTGTGAAAGTGAATGGGAGCCAGCCTACAGAGTCTACAGCAGGCTGGTTTGATTAGTGAGCTATGTAATGATCTGCGGAAGCCATGCCAAATTAACAATGCAATGCTGTTAATAACCTTCCATTAGCCCAATGCTGTAATTTACAACATCCACCTGGCCTCTGTCTCTCTGTAGGGGGGCTAAACCACAGGAAAGGACAGGGAGCGAGCAGAGCCATGCAGAACTCACTCGCACACACTCACTCACAAGATACTCTGTGATTAACATAATGGATATTTCCTCATTGAATCGGAAGCAATCGTCCTGTGAGGGTAAATGATTATGATTTGGTCCCGGAATGAATCTGGCAAAGTAGTCTTTTTAGTGGTACTAAATGTGATGTATTTAGTATCAGTGTTCTGGTTGGATCTCTATTGATTTTGGCTTGAGGACTTTAACGGCACATTGTAGATGTTTCTCTTGGCTGCTTTAGATGTTTTTCAGATACCTCAGGGATTTGTTACAGATGAAAATAGTCCAATGAAACTAAAGCTAAATAAATTATTCAGTTTTAGGTCAATTTCTTTTTGCAGCACCGGTGTAATCAACAGTTAAAATAAATAGGTAGCCTACTCTTTTAGAAAAAATGATTAGTAGAAAGTAAAATACAGATAACAGTTTGGTGAATAATATGCTGTTTTGTATGAGTGTTTTTTTCTTAAACTTCTTTTCTTAATCACATTCAGACTAATTTATCAAATACGCCAACATTTCTCTGAAAACATATCTTACTTCCCTCTCAAAACCAACTTTGATTCATTCAAAACAAATTTCCTCCATTCTCTCCACTTCTCTTTTCACGGCTTATCTTTTATCTATCTCTTTATCCCAGCACTCCTGTCAGGATGTTATCTCTTTCTCAAATTTACATTTTAATTACAAGGCCTGCTGAACTCAGGAAAATCAATAAGGCCACCATTGGCAGCCCCATTCTGTGTCTCCCTGCCGCTAGGCCTGTCTATTTCCTCATACTGATTTATCTCTTTAACACCTGCAATTTTATTGCTTCAGACAAATAGCTACCATTTTGATCAATTTGAACAGAAAAATGAAGGATTTGCTAGTATTTCACAATTCCTGAGATGGGGTCTTTGCAGGGAACAATGCAATAAATCAGAGGGATGGAGGGCTCTTGGATTAACCAAGGGATATGCCAAGGAAGGAAAGAGCTCTCTCTGAGGAGAAAGGAGAAAGTGCATGAAACATTTAAAATGTTACTTGTGCCTCTGACCAACATGACATTATTTTTATTGGCCTCTTTTGTTCCTGGGGAGGGGGGTGTTTTATTTTAAGAAATACATTTGTGTCATTAGTTTTTCATAGTACCAAAGGATTTTCTAACGTATCTGGTCTGTTACTCTTATCTGCCTACACTGATGTTATACGTGGTGGAGTGGAGAGGAGATAAAGATGTTAGATACTCACATACATAGTTGTCAGGCAATTACCCTGTGTCCTTTGTGACGTAAAAACTGCTCTTTAAATCTTTTAATTTATTTGTTTTAATAAGTTTAATTGTCCTGGCGTGGGGCTGGGGCAGGTGTCGGCTTAGAGCAGAGCTATGATCTCTCTTCCAGCCTTAAGCTCTGTCTAACCCTCATAGAAGCCCTCTACAGACCCTCCCTGCCCACCCAGGAGGCTAATGCACTGTGGCCGAGCCACTCCACTCCACTCCACTCCACCCTGCTCTGGTCTTCACTTCATAAATGTGTTAGCATCACCTACATTAGGTGTGGGCAACATCTTGAGGCTCAAGGGCCACACAGATTTTTTTTACTACCGATTTGTTCTTGGAGAGGCTGTGGATGTAGGACTACCATTGACAATATAAGTGTGTTTAAGAGGATAGTCGTATGTTTTACAAAAAGCTATAAAAATGAATAGCTGACCCACAGACACTCTGAGCAGTGAGCACACAAAACTGAAGCAGTAGAATGTGCTAGATAAATCTGTGCATAAGTCTATGGAAGTCATTGAATATATATATAACCTATATAACCTACTCTGCTGGTTATTCCAGGTTTGGAGCCATCCCCCTCTAACTCTACCTCTGTGGCCAGTAAGAATCCAGTCCAGCCTCCAGTGAAGCGTCCTGCACCAGCAGCCTCTCACCCTCTCCAGGCCCAGAAAAAGAGCCACTGATAAGGAACAGGACCCCACCTGTGCAGCCCCCACACTCCGCCTCCTCAAGCAGGGCCAACCCCACGCACCTAACTCCAGGTGACCCCTCTCTGCTTCACTTCATAACTGTATATGTTTATAACATCACTTATGTTTATAACATATATTGCACTATCCCCTTCCGTTATATTGTTCCACATGAATTGGGATTTGGAACTGCTACTTGAAAATATTTGGTGTCACGGCCAATGAGAAGAACCACAGCCTCAACTACTTGTAACTCCCTGTTGTTTTCCGTCTTTCTTTTTAGCTCTGCAGCAAGAGGCAGTGAGGACCCCACGGACAAGGCTAGTGACTCCTGTGAGGAGAGGGAGAGAGCTCCAATCATCGCATTCGGTCTGGACCTCTATTACTGGGGAGAGGAGCAACCCACCACAGGGAAAAATCATCAAGTACATACAGCCTCACAACACCCTCAATGACTAGCATATTTTATTGAGTAAACATTGAAAAAGCAAACTGCGACGTCTCGGGTTCAACTACTGCACACAACTTAACTTCTCACAAAGTTCTTATTGCCGTTGATATGGCCACTAGAGCACTATTGTCTGTTCAGAGGCATTCTAAATCTCTATTATTAGTTTTTAAATGTAAAGATAATGAGATTATGAGTCATGGAAACAGACTCTCTCATAACAATGCAACTAAATTCTCAGCTATTAGCCATAGAATTGCTACAGATTAATGTTAATAAAGAACAGGTCAGTGCAAATGGAAAGTTCCTCACACCCCTTCCTCTATCCTGGTATCAAGGAATAGCTCACAGCACCAGTTCTGGGATCCCAACTAGATAGAGGAGGAGGTGGAGAATAAGAAGTTTGCCGGCCAGATGAAGTCCAGGTACACTATATATACAAAAGTATGTGGACACTGCTTCAAATTAGTGGATTTAGCTATTTCAGCCAAACCTGTTGCTGACAGGTGTACAAAATCGAGCATGCAGCCATGCAATCTCCATAGACAAACATTGGCAGTAGAATGGCCTTACTGAAGAGCTCAGTGACTTTCAACGTGGCACCGTCATAGGATGCCACCTTTCCAACAAGTCAGTTAGTCAAATTTCTGGCCTGCTAGAGCTGCCCCGGTGAAGTGGAAACGGCTAGGAGCAACAACGGCTAAGCCGCGAAGTGGTAGGCCACACAATCTCATAGAACAGGACCCCCGAGTGCTGAAGCTCATAGATTGTAAAACTCACCTGTCCTTGGTTGCAGCACTCTCACTACCAAGTTCCAAACTGCCTCTGGAAGCAACTTCAGCACAGGAACTGTTCGTCGGGAGCTTCATGAAATGGGTTTCCATGGCGGAGCAGCCGCACACAAGCCTATGATCACCATGCACAATGCCAAGCGTCGGCTTGAGCAGTCTGACGGACGAATCTGGGTTTGGCAGATGCCACTTAAGTGCTACCTCCCCAAATGCATAGTGCCAACTGTAACGTGTGGTGTAGGAGGAATAATGGTCTGGGGATGTTTTTCATGGTTCAGGTTAGGCCCCTCAGTTCCAGTGAAGGGAAATCTTAATGCTACAGCATACAATGACATTCTAGACAACTCTGTGCTTCCAACTTTGTGGCAACAGTTTGGGGAAAGCCCTTTTGCTGATCCAGACAGAAATGATTTGCCGAGATCGGTGTGGAAGAACTTGACTGGCCTGCACAGAGCCCTGACCTCAACCCCATCGAACACCTTTGGGATGAATTGGAACGCCGACTGCGAGCCAGGCCTAATCCCCCAACATCAGTGCCCGACCTTGTGGATGAATGGAAGCAAGTCCCCGCATCATGTTCCAACATCTAGTGGAAAGCATTCCCAGAAGAGTGGAGGCTGTTATAGCAGCAAAGGGGGACCAACTCCATATGAATGGCCATGATTTTGGAATGAGATGTTCAACGAGCAGGTGTCCACATAGTTTTGGTCATGTAGTGTACATCACATTCGCTGGCCGCTTCCAGCCTGTCAAGCACAGGTGCCCTTTGTGAAGGCCAGGACCGAGTCAAGGTGAGCAAGGTGAGTTTTTGATGAAAGCATTACAACTGTCATGGTAATTTAAATTTTTTATATATTTTTAGAGATTCTGAAGAACACAATGAATAATACTTTTAGATACTGGTAAGTGAGGCTTTGCAGAATTAGAGTGAAAGTGGCGTGTAGAGGATTGTTTTTGTTGATGATGCCAAAAATGTTGTGTGATTCCCATAGTGTCCTTTCCATGGGTAGATCATCCCACGAGACGAGCTGGGAAAACCCACCAACCCAGTGGATGCTGAGCGCCTAGAGAAAGAGGAAACTCAGAGAGCCTGGTGAGGGACATAGGAGTGGTCCTATTAGATACTTTGTCCTTTTTAAAATAAAAAAAATATCAAGGAACTGCGACTGAAAAAAGTAATTGTATAATTCTCTAGCTCACAGCAGTCAATAATATGGCACTAGGCATTGCCAATATGCAACATTTTCTGATGGTGTTGATAAGTTCCCTTCAATAATTGTCTTCATGTACCAATAGCTGCCCTGTGCAGTAGCAGCCCTCTCCAGTCTAGTCTGTGGTAAAGAAGGAGAGCCAGAGACAATGGAAACACTTCCTGCCTCTGCCTCTGACCCAGTTTTCTCCCTCGGGACTCTCCATCACTCCCAGTCCCATCCCGTCACGCAAAGGAGAGGAGCAAGACAGCACCACAGTGCCAGAGTCAGGGGGCCAGGGGGGGTGGGCTTCATCAATAGCCCTGATAATAGGTTGGGCTGCTGTGTCTGGCTCTGGGCTCTGGCTCTCTCTTTCTCTCTCCCTCTCCTGGAGGCCGCGCTAAAAGCCAATTAAGCGTGTGTTGGCTGCTGCCAGCGGGGCGTCGGATGTGCTTTCTCTGCCTGTAGTCACTTGTTAACAAACAGGTATCAGGGCCAGCTGACTCGGGGCACTCGCTTGTGAAATAGCATCTTTTGTAACTAACTACACTATTGATCCCCCGCTCCATCAGCCCTGCAGACTCATCCCATCCAGCCACTGCCACACAGTGTGTCTTTGGCTCTCTGAGCTCAGCACAGCGGCAGGCCCTTCCACCGGTCCGCCAGGCCATCCGCCAGGCACCAACTGTATGAGGACCTGCAGAGGTCCATCAATCCTCTCACTGCCTGGTCAAAGGTTGTATTTTATATTCTATAGTAACCGATTTATGGGTCTCTGACTGTTGCCAGTCTGAAAGAGAAGTAGACCCTGGCTTGTAGACATTGCAGCACGTTTATCTTTCGATGCCAACTCAATTCTTAATTTTAACTCCATTGTCTAACCATTCCAAACTCTTAAAAATAGGATTGGTCAGGTTGCCATAGATTATCAAGTTATCACTGTTAACAATTGCCTACTGAAGAAGTCTTCAATGTCTGAGAGAAAGAGTTACGGTTCATGATCCATCTTTGCACATTAAGGTATAAGTAGATTTGAATTAGAATTCCCAATTATAGTCATGACATTTAGTTAATTTGCTATGTGGCTCACACTGAATTTAGCAATAGTTAGCTGGAATATGTTATTAATGATACTCCAGGCTTTTATTGATGACTTATTTCAGTACAGTTATTACAGCAGCTATTTTTCACACTCTAAAACCACCTATTCTTTTTTTTTTCTTACCTTTATTTTACCAGTTAAGTTGACTGAGAACATGTTCTCATTTACAGCAATGACCTGGGGAATAGTTACAGGGGATGAATGAGCCAATTGTAAGCTGGGGATGATTAGGTGAGAACTTGGGAATTTAGCCAGGACACCAGGGTTAACACCCCTACTCTTACAATAAGTGCCATGGGATCTTTAATGACCTCAGAGAGTCAGGACACCCGTTTAACATCCCATCCAAAAGACAACACCCTACACAGGGCAATGTCCCCAATCACTGCCCTGGGGAATTTGGATATTTTTCAGACCTGAGGAAAGAGTGCCTCCTACTGGCCCTCCAATACCACTTCCAGCAGTATCTGGTCTCCCATCCAGGGACTGACCAGGAACAACCCTGCTTAGCTTCAGAAGCAAACCAGCAGTGGGATGCAGGGTGGTATGCTGCTGGTTATCCCACTGAAACTACATTTACATCAGAGAAATAATAAATGATCCACTTTAGTTATGGTTCAAAAACCAGTCTCAAACAGTGTATATTTTTTGTGTAATAACGGTAGTGAATGCGTAGGGTACCTCTACTGCCCATAGGCCCAGGCCAGGACCGTGCTCCTGAGGCTCTATCTGTACGTAGTGTCAGTCCAGGCTCCCAGCTGCCTTTGTGGTGGTTGGTCTGTATGGTGTGTCTGTGTAGCCTGAACCTGGTGGAAAGGCGGGTGGACGGGCACAGCTGGAGTGGAATCAAGGCTGTTGACAGAGAAAAGACCCATGCTGCAGGGGCTTCAGACAGCTTAACTTAATAAGGGCTCTCTCCTCTCATCCTGGGGATGGGAACGAAAGCACACAAAATGCAGGACTTAACCACAGAGGGATCACAGGGCTCGTGTAATAGGGGGCTTTCACCATCCCAACTTGACCCTGCCTGCCACCCCAGGGGAGATGAACACTCCCCCACCCCAAATTAATTTGTAACTAAAATTGGTGTCCCTCTTTTACAGGCTCTCACAACATGTCACTCTCAGGGGTGATTGAGGAGAGCCCTAATACAGGACCCAAAATAACAACAAACAAACCAAGAAAAGTATTGTTTGTTGCCGTTATGAGGCTGAGTTGACGGTGCAGTTAACCTATTCCATCAAGGTTAGCCATAGCCTTGGAGTGGGCCATCACAGCCATGATTAATCCCCCATACCATCACCATCCTCTTGTAGGACCTTGAAACACATACCCTGTCTGGGCCCTGGGCTGGCTGCATGTCTCTGAAACTGTCTCTTACAGCCTCATCAGGTCTTCACACTGTGTTGTCTGTATGAGGCATTTTACGTTTCACCTTAATTTAAAACCATAATCGAGTATCTATATTAGGTTGTCTTAAAAATATACAGTACTAGTCAAATGTTTGGACACACCTACTAATTTCAGGGTTTTTTCTTTATTTTTACTATTATCAAAACTATGAAATAACATATGGAAACGTGTAGTAACCAAAAAAGTGTTTAACAATTTGAGATTTTTCAAAGTAGCCACCCTTTTCCTTGATGACAGCTTTGCACACTCTTGGCATTCTCTCAACCAGATTCATGAGGTAGTCACCTGGAATACATTTCAATTAACAGATGTGCCTTGTTAAAACTAATTTATAAATAATGGCGTCGGAACGGATGGCTGCCGTTTTATAGGCTCCTAACCAACTGTGCTATTTTGTTCGTTTTTTCACATTTTTTGTAACTCATTTTGTACATAATGTTGCTGCTACCATTGCTGCTACTGTCTCTTATGACCGAAAAGAGCTTCTGGCCATCAGAACAGTGATTACTCACCTCAAATTGGACTAAGATTTTTTTCTTTAATGAGTCTGACGCAAAGGATATACTGCATTTTCAGGACAGGGCCCAAATCCCCATCATTCGCGTGAAGAAAAGGTGGAAATACAAGGGGCGGAGGTCTGGGTGCCTTATGAGAATTTGTCGGCGAGTGAGTAAACCACCACTACCCTCCGTATTATTGGCCAACGTGCAATAATTGGAAAAGAAACTGGACAATCTATGATTAAGACTACCCTACCAACGGGACATTAAAAATGGTAATATCTTATGTTTCACTGAGACTTGGCTGAACGATGACACGGATAATATAGAGCTGCTCTGTCCTTTTCGGCATAACAGAGCAGCTACGTCTGGTAAGACGAGGGGTGTGTGTCTATTTGTCAATAACTGCTGGTGCGCAATGTTAAATATTAAAGAAGTCTCAAGGTATTGCTCGGCTGAGGTAGAATGCCTCATAATAAGATGTAGACCGCACTATCAACCAGAAAGCTGTACAAGAGAGTTATTCGTAGCCATCAATATTATTCATAGCCATCTATTTACCACCAAAAACCGATCCTGGCACTAAGACCGCACTCAATGAGCTGTATAAGGCCATAAGGAAACAATAAAATGCTCATCCAGAGGTGGCACTCCTAGTGGCCGGGGATTTTAATGCAGGGAAACTTAAATCCATTTTATGTCATGTGTAACCAGAGGAAAAAAACTCTAGACCACCTTTACTCCAAACACAGAGACGCATACAAGCTCTCCCTCACCCTCCATTTGGCAAATCTGACCATAATTATGTCCTCTTGATTCCTGCTTACAAGCAGAAACTAAAGCAGGAAGTACCAATGACTTGCTCAATACAGAAGTGGTCAGATGACACGGATGCTACGCTACAGGACTGTTATGCTAGCACACACTGGAATATGTTCCGGAATTCATCCAATGGCAATGAAGAGTATGCCACCTCAGTCACCGGCTTCATCATTAAGTGCATCGACGACCTCGTCCCCACAGTGACCGAATGTACATTTCCCAACCAGAAGCCATGGATCACAGGCAACATCCTCACCGAGCTAAAGGCTAGAGCTTCCACTTTCAAGGAGTGGGACACTTATAAGAAATCCCGCTATGCCTTCAGACAAACCATCAAAAATGCAAAGTGTCAATACAGGACTAAGATTGAATCCTACTACACCGGCTCTGACGCTCGTCGAATGTGGCAGGGCTATTATGGACTACAAAGGGAAATCCAACCCCGAGCTGCCTAGTGACGCGAGCCTATGAGACAAGATAAATTCCTTTAATGCTTGCTTTGAATCAAGGAACATTGAAGCATGCATGAGATCACTAGCTGTTCTGGACAACTGTGTGATCACGCTCTCCATAGCCGATGTGAGCAAGACATTCACAAAGCAGCGGGGCTAGACGGATTACCAGGACGTGTACTCAAAGTATGCGCGGACCAACTGGCAAGTGTCTTCACTGACATTTTCAACCTCTCCCTGGCCTGTAATACCTACATGTTTTGAATAGACCACCAAGGTCCCTGTGCCCAAGATAGCAAAGGTAACCTGCCTAAATGATTACCACCCATGTAGCACTCACGTCAGTAGCCATGGCGTGCTTTTAAAGGCTGGTCATGGCTCACATCAACACCATCACCATCGTCCCTGAGCCTGCCTGCCATTCTGTACCTTTCGGACTCTGCTCTGGACTACTGACCTCTGCCTGCCCTTGACCTATCGTTTGCCTGCCCCCCTGTATTTGTAATAAACTTTTGTTACTTCGAAACTGTCTGCATCTGGGTCTTCTCCTGAGCTTTGACAGTATGAACTGGCCATGACAGACCCAGCAGACTCGGACCAGCTCCGCAACGCCGTCTCCTCTCAAGAAGCCACCTTTGGAAGGCACGAGGAGTTGCTTCGTGGTCTTATGGAATGGTTCCAGACCTTGGCCGAACGCCATGACCGCGCGTTGAACACTTTCCAACTTTTATCGCGGCTTTATCTGGGGCTACAGCACCCTGGTTTCCCCCTGTCTGCACTCACCTTTTCCAAGGTTCTGTTCACGTGGTCCCCAGCTGCTGACCGGGCGTTCCGTGACCTCAAGCTCCGCTTCACCACAGCTCCTATCCTGACCCGTACCATCAGTTTGTGGTGGAGGCAGATGCTTCGGATGTCGGAGTGGGGGCTGTCCTGTCCCAGAATTCTGCCCTGGACCTCAAGTTACATCCCTGCTTCTTCTTCTCCCATCACCTAAACACCACGGAGAGGAATTACGATGTGGGAAATCGTGAACTTCTCGTGTGAAGATGGCGTTGGAGGAGTGGAGACACTGGTTGGAGGGAGCGAAACATCTATTCATTGTGTGGAGGGATCACAAGAACCTGGAATATCTCCTAGCCGCCAAGCGTCTCAATTCCAGACAAGTTAGGTGGACCCTGCTTTTCACCCAGTTTAACTTCTCCCTCTCCTACCGACCGGGATCCAAGAATATCAAGCCAGATGCGCTGTCCCGCCGCTATTGCCCCGCGGCTACACCTTCGGACCCAGAGACCATCCTTCCCACCTCGTGCCTGGAGACGGCACTCAGCTGGGGAATTGGGAAGCAAGTCCGTGAGGTGCAGCGTTCCCAGCCTAATCAGCTCCGGCTGGTCTCCTTCAACCACTGCCTGTCCCTCACCGTCCCTGGTCTCACATATCCCTGGACATCATCACGGGTATTCCCCGTCTGATGGCAACACCGCCCCCCTGATAGTAGTGGACCGGATTTCAAAAGCTGTCCACTTCATTCCCCTCCCCAAGGTACCCTCTGCCAAAGAGATGGTCTCCCCGACCGGGGTCCTCAGTTCTTGTCCCGGTTCTGGAAGGCGTTCTGCATGCTCATTGGGTCGTGCAGAACGCCACCCAGACAAATGGCCACCCAGACAACATCAACTGTTCAGAGGAGACTGCGTGAATCAGGCCTTCATGGTCAAATTGCTGCAAAGAAACCACTGCTAAAGGACACCAATAAGAAAAAGAGACTTACTTGGGCTAAGAAACATGCGCAATCGACATTACCCCGGTGGAAATCTGTCCTTTGGTCTGATGAGTCCAAATTTGAGATGTTTGGTTCCAACCGCCGTGTCTTTGTGAGATGCAGAGTAGGTGAAGCATGGATGAGTGGGGGTGCTTCGCTGGTGACACTGTCTGTGATTTATTTAGAATTCAAGGCACACTTAACCAGCATGGCTACCACAGCATTCCACAGCGATACGCCATCCCATCTGGTTTGCGCTTAGTGGGACTAACATTTGTTTTTAACAGGACAATGACCCAACACACCTCCAGGCTGTGTAAGGGCTATTTCACCAAGAAGGAGAGAGATGGAGTGCTGCATCAGATGACCTGGCCTCCACAATCACCCAACCTCAACCCATTTGAGATGGTTTGGGATGAATTGTACCGCAAAGTGAAGGAAAAGCAGCCAACAAGTGCTCAGCATATGTGGGAACTCCTTCAAGACTGTTAGAAAAGCATTCCAGGTGACTACCTCATGAAGCTGATTAAGAGAATACCAAGAGTGTGCAAAGCTGTCATCAAGGCAAAGTGTGGCTACTTAGAAGAATCTCAAATATAAAATATATTTTGATTTGTTTAACACTTTTTTGGTTACTACATGATTCCATATGTGTTATTTCATAGTTTTGATGTCTTCACTATTATTCTACAATGTAGAAAATAGTAAAAATAAAGAAAAACCCTTGAATGAGTAGGTGTTTTTATTTATTGTACCTTTTTTTAACTAGGCAAGTCAGTTAAGAACAAATTCTTATTTTCAATGACAGCCTAGTAACAGTGGGTTAACTGCCTTATTCAGGGGCAGAATGACAGATTTTTACCTTGTCAGCTCGGGAATTTGATCTTGCAACCATTTCAGTTATTAGTCCAACGCTCTAACCACTAGGGTACCTTCCGCCCGATGTGTCCAAACTTTTGACTGGTACTGCATCTGTTTCATTGCCACATACACTTGATAGGTGTAATGAAATGTGTTGTTTTACAGGGTCAGCTATAGTAGTACGACACCCCTGGAGAAAATTATGTTTAAGTGCCTTGCTCAAGGGGTATTCGAACAAGCAATTTTTCAGTTACTGGCCCACACTCTAACCACTAAGCTACCAGCTGCTCTGTATTTGAATGTGTCCTGTCTTTGAATGTTTGGACATGCTCCTCTTCTGGTCCATCCAAGTGTTTGAGTAAATTGATGTTTATGTCATCTTTAGGTCTCTGTGTCAACAGTATGTGATTGGATGTCTGCAGACTACACACGATCAAGTTTAGGGGCTCCATTCAATATGTCACCGGAAATCCATTTAACACGTTGGGGTGGGGCAATGAAACAACTGAGCCCCATAAATGCTAAGGAAGGGAAGCGAAGTGAGCGTGGACCGTTGGGCTTTGTAAATATTGTGGAGGGAGTGTGAACAGGGCGGGACCAAAGTTGGGGAAAGCTGAACTTTTCTTGTGCACTCCGTGACGTCGCGTTGCTATTGGCCAATCGAAGCTCACTGTAGTTTCCAACCCCTACGGTATTGACTGTTGATACCAGCTAGTACTACGTAGCCTGCTTGCTAGCACCGACATGTGGGCGAAGGTTGCATGGCTATCCGAAATTACGCGTTCAACCGATCTTAGTTGTTATAGATTGCATGCTAGAAATGTAAAGGTCATTTCCATTTGAGACGATATATGCAGCCTTTACCGTGAATGCAGTCTACCGCTAACGCGGGAGCCATTGCCTTTAAATTTCAATAACGTTGTAATGCTGACTACTGTAGTACTGATTGAATAGAGCCATGAGTCTAGTTATGGTTTATTTGTTTGTTTGTTTGTTTAGACTGGCGGGACCCTGGGGTGATGAGGGACATAGAGCTTGCCACTGGAGAGGACCTGGGAAGGGCAAGAAGGGGAAGGGCAAGAAGAAATATCCCAACCTCAATGATCTCAAGAAGAGTGCCATCACTTTGCGCTCCAGACTAGAGAGGAAGGTTTTCAACCCGTAAGTAGGCTAAAAAAGAACGGCAACAAGTGGCCGTTCTTTCTCTTCAGGTCAGTTGAGGAGCAGGGAGTACGTCATCCCCAACACAATGGATACATGGCCGTACATTCAGTCACTAGTCGTTAGTGTATTGATGTTGCGAAAAATGTATTATTTAAAATATATACTGTAACCTTGTTGTACTTGGATAAATCATCCCATGCGTAACTCCTTACTTGTGCATACTGTATAGTGTAAAATTCCCATGTGCATTTGAGAGTATTCATTATTATTCAAAACCCACCTAGACACTTACTGTTGGATAAACAGTGTTTATTATGAAACATAACCATTAATAAACATCTGTAATTCTAAACCTTTCACACTTAATTTTTCAGGAGCTCCATGAGGCGAGTGACAGACGTGATATAACAAATCGACAAATTAAAACATGCAAAGTTTGCAAACCAATGTAATTAGGATATGCACTGAATTAAACAGGAAGTTAAGGAGACCGGTTGATTTTGTGCCAGAAATATCATACTCATCTACAGATGCTGTCTGTACTGATGGAAATAACTCAGGAACCTTTTTCAAGATTCACACACAAAGACTTATCGGCCATTTAATGTACATGTAATAAGACATTGTTGAAATGTATGCTTTCTGATTTGTAAAACAAATCCAAACCGTTTTGATTCGTTTTTATAAAATAATTTGTCAAATAATGTTATTTATTGATTTATGTGTAACATGAGGAAAAATGTGATGCCAATCTTTGTCATCTATTTACACTTGATGTATCGTTGTGATTTTCAATGCCATAACTCTCAGAACTCTTTTTACACTGCAACTCTATTTTTCAATATCTCTTTTGTAATTATCATAAACAACCCGTGCTTAATATATCGATGGTAACAGAAGTTTAAACCTTTGTGGATGACCGGCAGGTTTTACAAATGTTGCCTACACTCCTATATAGGTTGCCAAGGAAATAATTTGAAAGACATTTACAATAGGGGAAAACTGTAGCTCTTGACAAATACTAAATAAGGATCATATGAGAAAACACTTTCCCATCAAGCAATTATCTCTGTAGTGCATATAAAACATTGTGCAGCATGTTGCATAATAAACACTGTGAATCATTCCTTTTTAAAAATAATGCTTATTTAATAAACATCTGTAATTCTAAACCTTTCACACATATATAGTGTAGATTATACATAACATATTTTTTATTAAATTTAACTAGGCAAGTCAGTTAAGAACACATTTTTATTTCCAATGACGACCTTCCGGGGAACAACTGCCTTGTTCAGCGGCAGAACGACAGATTTTTACCTTGTCAGATCGGGGATTCGATCCAGCAACCTCTCGGTTATTGGCCCAACGCTCTAACCACTAGGCTACCTGGCCCCCCACGTATGTTGATAATTAGTGAGTGTTCTTGTTGTGTTGGCTTAGTACATCTTGATTGCAAGGAGGGGACTATTCAGGCGCTGTTGTTGAGCTGTGTTTTGGTTCATTGTGTTCCTAGGCACCAATTGGGCAGGTCGTGTGGGAGCAAATGTTATGAAAAAGTAAATGTTGCACCAGGGTAGGCTACTGTCTACTGGTCATTGGGTGCACATTAAACTAATTGCTTGCACATAAGCTGTCATGTTCTTTAATATTGAAACCTCATTAAACATTCCAGGTATATTAGTTTCCTTCATTCAGTCCACTGTGCCAGCAGCTCAAATATTATTCGATGAGCATACTCCCCAACTTGAGTTTTTTCCCCCTATTAGGGCCTATGTCACATCGAATTTGCTTGCATTGTTGTTTACATGACTTCTAAAAATCTATCCCCAAAAATAAAATAAGCTAGCTCCCTAGATGTCAGTGAAAGAGTAGCCCAGGGATTCAATTTGATTCTGGAATTGCATATATTTTGGCAAAGTCCGCTTTAGGTATAGGCCTAATGCTTTTGGAGAGAATGGAGATAATGGTCGCTAAGTACATTGTTGGAGCATGTGTCAATACTGATGTGAAAGAAAGAAAGAAAGAAAGAAAGAAAGAAAGAAAGAAAGAAAGAAAGAAAGAAAGAAAGAAAGAAAGAAAGGGAACGCTGCTCTTGGATCAGATATTTCCTTAACGTTATAATTATTTCACAATACTGAAGACGGATCTGCTCCTACAGAGATATTACCACCTATGGCTGCAAATATTGAGAAGGCTTATTCTAATGCTTACACAATAAAACTGCAGTAAATCCCCGATTTGGCACATCATTGCGCACATGTTAAGTTACACATTATGAAATATATTGAAACAAAATATAGACAATAATAGCCTATAAGTAGCAAAATTGAACGTAATTGATTGAACATATTTTTCTTTATGAAATAGGCCTATAAGCCTACCTTTTATATTTTAATGCAGTCATCACGTATTTTTATACGTTGCTTGTTTGTATCAATTGCAAAGACATTGGCAACTTTGTAGGCTAGAACTTTGTTCTGAAATTATCGGCGGTAACAGAGAGACGGATAAACCATGTGATTCCATGTTTAGCGGCATATAGCCTAAGTGACACACACTCTTAGAAAAATGGATAGAACCAAAAATGGTTCTATGCATTGTTTAATATATGGTTCTTAAGGTTCTTTAAATATAGAACCGAAATTGGTTCCAAATAGAAAACTATATGGAACCCAAGGGTTCTATATATAACCAATTTTGGTTCAGTGAAGAAGAACCCCTGGGGTTCTGATCAAAGAACCCTACAAAAGGGTTCTATATAGAACCTTTAGGGGTGCCATGTATGAGTCAAGCAAAATAACCCTTTTTGGTTAGAACCTTTTTTTCTAAGAGTGCAGGAGGGCAAAAAGCACATAACGACGTATTTAACTATTCTACGAGTGGTCTGATGCAGGCGCATTACGTTTTTTTTGTTTTAATTGCAACGTTAATAACGATGATTTTGGGAAACCGCTCCGAGATTTAATGATGCTCCTACAAGGTCCTAACGATTAATGTACCCTTAAGATGCTCTTGGGAAACTGGCCCCTGATTGAATCGGCCATAAGAGTCTTTAAGAACAAATGTCGCGCAGTGCGCTCTCCAATGCAGAGAGGAATTTAATGATTCCACTGCAAAACGTGTTGAAAATAATTTAATATTTACATAATGAACCCCTTAAAACTTGCATTTTGTCCAACAAGATACTCCAAGATCCTGAGACTTTATGAAAACAGCTGGCAGATAACAAAAAATACACACTCCGTATACACTCCAAAAAATACACACTCCATATTTTTTGTAACGCCTTGGTCTTTTGTCCTTATAAACTCGACGAAACTATAGTTTTAAATATTTTATATACCTACCCTTAAACTTGCATCTTTAGTGCAAAACGTGCACTATTGACTGGATTTTTTGCACTTCTAATGTGGCCCTATTCAAATGCGTCTCCTTATCCCAGATGGGAAAAAAATGAAAAAAAATTGCTTAAATACATTCAATCAACACGTATTTTTGTTAGACTTTTAATTATGAACTCATTCAACTATTCTATAACCTTAATGGTGTTTTACGCACAAGCGCATTTAGCAGCCTGTATCAATCCTTAATTTGGCATGACGTTCTCCCACAAGGAAACTCGTTTCTCTCAAAAGTTATAAAGTCAAAATCCCTCTTTTACACAGGGATGCGGTTTAAGTTACCAGTGAGTGTTTTTCCTCATCAAATTGATTCAGGTAGCCGTTGACAAATTTCGTATCAATAAAACCTAAATCAATGATCCATTATCCATTAAGTAATTACATTTAATTAATAAAAGTTAGGCTATAGATATTTGCCACGACGGATCCAGTAACAGGCCTATTGTTAGGCTACTGTATTTTTTAAAATATCTACTATACCTTTTCCGCACAAAAAAAAAACATTAAATATCGGCCATAGCTTTTTGATAGAAAACAAATGCAACATAATATCATCGGTTGGCCAACATAAATAAGTGGTCAAATAAGAGTTAAACATTTCTTAAAAGGGGAGGAAAAAAACTCTGTTCAGTTCCAAAATGTCCTTTAATTTGGAGGGAAAGGAAAAAATGCATCGACTGATAAGAAACAGGATTTAATCTATTGAATATTCATATTAAAGTAGCTTATTCGTTTGTAAATGGTAGCCTATAGTTTATTATTATTATTATTTTACTTTGTCTTATCAAAGACGAATCCATATGAAGTGAGCATTCACTACAGCCAAATATTCTCAGGTAACTATATAAAATAAATTTGTAGCGACAACTTATATGAAAACAGTCATTTTTAACTTTCACAGTTTAGTTACACAGTAATTACAATATTTCAAGCCATTCCAGATGTAAATGAACGATATTGATACATGGCCTACATGTATTTTTTCAACTCTCTAATATTTATGAACTGCATTCGAAATTAGAACCTAGACATATATTTGTCAACATTTGTAGGCCTATTTACACTTTGACCACGAGTATTCACATTCTATCAAAATGAAAAAACAAAAATCAAATAGAACATTAGCATAATACAAATATTATTCCCTTGGTACAGGTAAGTTTTCTTCGAGCATTAGATGTCCTTGACGAAACAGCAACATGAAATGCTCATCAGAGTTCTGCCCATCTTGCATCAAGTGCATTTTAGTCTTTAGGTAAGGGCATGTCTTTAGTTCTCTTAAACCATACGTGTAATATGGTTATTAAGTTAATATCTCATTGGAGTCAATTCGTTTGATAATATCGGTTAATTTTAGACGCCTCTGAAAACATAATGTTTGGGCGTAAAACCACACGTATGTCCATGTCTTTATAGGTGTGAAGTGTAAAACGCAGGGGCTCCGTAAGTCTGAGATCCTAACATGAAAGGTGACAGTACCGCATGACTTGGCAGAAAGGGTAATTGGGTGGTGCAGACTAACCCGCCTGGCCCGTGACCATAGCTCGTGTGCATTGACAGATGGCCGCTCATGGGAGGAGAGGGGCTGAGCGGACTCAGGCCCCCTAGTCCATTGCTCTGGCCATTCGGCCCCCCGCCCGTCGGGGCGCTGGTGTCTGCGCCAGGGTTCTGCTTCTTCCACTTGGTCCGTCGGTTCTGGAACCAGATTTTGACTTGAGTTTCAGTCAAACTAAGTGACAGTGCCAAATTTAGCCTCTCACACACGGAGAGGTATCGGGTGCACTTGAATTTGTTCTCCAGTGCAACAAGTTGTTCGTAAGTGAATGCTGTCCGGGCCCTTCGTGGCTTACCCGACTTTGAATCGAAGCCAGAGCGCTTTCTCTTCGGCTTTCCTTGATGACTTTGTCCATTCGACCCTGACTGTTGCGTTTGCTGTCCGTCAGGACTTCTTGGGCTCTTGCTCTCCTGGTCTTCGTCTTCAAGGTGGCCCAGTTCCCCCTGGGTATTTTCAGTTAGGCCACTGCTGCTCTCCTCACTAAACAAGTCATCCTGCATCTCGCTGTCAGAGTGGGAGTCTCTGTTGAAGTCATTCTCGCATTCGTCCGATCTGTACACCAGCCCCTCCTCTGTAAAGAAAACAAGACATGCAATTGTCTTTTCAAATTAATAATCACAAAGTCCAAGTCATTTAGACAGACAATCTTCAATAACTTACCAAGTAGCATATTGACTAGCCTAATTAGCATATTGCTAAAGGAAATAGTGATGAAGAATCATGCCAGCTAATGCGTAATGGATAACCTTTTCCTCTATCTATCCTCTCACCTTCATAAAATTGTATTTATGAAGATAAACTGTTGTTTTATCTCTACATTGTGCATTTATGTAGTCTAATGCTGCAGCATAAGGATTTATTACAGTAGCCTATATGCATAAATAATACTCTGTGTAAAAATGTAAAAGTCACAAACGTAATTCATGTTACCAATTATGGTAGACTATCAATGAAATATTGAAAACCTGCTTGTGATATGGTCTACTTTGACACCTTTAAGAAAAAGACTTGTGGCCTAATCATTTTGGAAAATCTTTACTAATTAGGCATACTAAATATTCTAACATTATTATTTATTTTTTAAATCCATTTATGCTACATTATATTTGGCCTAAATTGTTCAATAAGGATAGGCCTATTGTTTCTCAAACTTATTAGATTAATTTGGTTTGTTTTAATATATGACCATTATACCCCATAACCAGGTGTAAGTTAAATAAACAAAATTGTCTTTCTCAAGAGTAGGCCTACCACACATCACTTTTACGCACACGAACCATCTTATAACAACACAAATTATTATAATTTCTTATAAGCAAACAAATATTTGTATTAGCCTACTTACTTATGCATGATTTAAACAATACTTATACATCCAGGGGAATCTTTTTTCCATTAAGGCCTGCACATCTTCAGCATTGTTTGTTGACACAATTTTGGCAATTTGCTAAACCCTCTTCATGTGATTTTATGGTTTGGCTTCTGACGTTTATATATTTCCCTTTTGAAAACGGGTTTAATGTTTATAGTGACAGCATAAACAATACCTCACTAATCCACATCATACCTATTCATGTTCAACTATTTTGGTATAATTTTAAGAATAATGTTTTTTGGTTTGTTATTTTGTCTATTTTAGGCCGTCCATAACAAATCACCCGGACAGTAGGTAATGCAGTGTCCTCTTCTCCGACTGATATTTTAAATGCAAACGCTATAATGTGGTTACGGAGATCAATGTTTGTTCCTTCTATATTCGTTTTAAAAAATGACAGTGTGGGCAATATTTGTGTTTATCTTATATCAGCAGACAATATCAATCTCATGCCTTTTTTCTGGGATCAATATCTACCCTAATAATAATACTAATCCGTTTTAATCGTGTAATTATCCGAATTTTGAAACTATAATTAAGATGTTGAGGAGAGTCAGGCAAGCTGCCTGAACGAGATAGGCTACTCAATTCGATAATAGGATATCGAACTAGCCACATTCCGAATGTCACTCTGGGGCGATTTTCGCCATTATCCTGCTAAGCACTTTAAATTAAATGTAATCGAAGGTTTTAAAAAAGAAACGTGCATTTTTTCTCTGGGGTAGCCTAAGGGAATGTGTGCATAGCTAGTAACCTAATTTAACCTCAGATATGATCATATTTATTTTTTTATCAAAATCTATTTGAGCAGAAATAGAGTTACATAATATAGAATGCAAAGTTAGATGTGGAAAATACAATTTTATGAACTCCTTGATCTAAAACAACTTGCAGGACCCTCTAACCTCAAAGACATAGGCTAACCTAATAAGACAAACACTCATCAAGTTCTCTGTCTTGTTATGATCAAAACAAATAGGCTAAAACGTGGTTTTACTAATAGGTGACATTATATAACCTAAGTAATTGAGCGTCTTCCTGAAGCATAACATCAGAAACATGTAGGCTATTCAAGTAGGCCTACATCATAAACAGCAACACTTTTAGAAAACCAAATGTCACAAAGAAAGACACAAACACTTACTTAGTGCTGTAGATGTTTTACGTGCATAGTCTTCTGCATAAGATTTCTGATCTACAGTATGATTCGAGTCGTCACCTCCACGGTTCTCTGTCCCGAAGGCGAATTCACTGCCGGTCCGGTTAGGATTTTGCTTTTTGCTCGTAAACTTATTTGGGTCCAAAATGTCCAAAACAGAAAACGCGGTGGTCCGGTGAACCGTTGGAATTGCTATCGGAGCCGGTTCTTGACGTGGAGAGTTGTTTCGACTGTCCCCTTGCAGTATGTCTATACCGCCGGGACAGGAAAACACCGACAGTTCGTTGGCAGAGAGCCGCTTTTCGCAGTGATTGTCCATGCTTTCTGGAGCGGCCACGACGATCACCGCTGTTTGGCCAGCCACACAAGACGCTGGCGGAGAAGCGATTGAGAGATCTCCCACCTGAATCTTCTCCCTATTCATGACTTCTCTTCAGGCGGAAGAGCACGTTCTCTTCTTCTGAACTATCAGAGGTTTAGCACCAAGACAGTAAATTTAAGCTTCTCTTACAACCGATGACATAATAGCGCAATTTGAGAAAAGTAGTCTAAGGTCTGGTGCGGTTTTCCTGCACAGCTTGCGTTGCCACCCCTCTACGGCTGCACTGCTCTGGTCAATGTTACACACGGCTGGTAGGAGGTGATGGTTCACTGTTGGATGTTGGTCTCCCTTGCTCAACTCCTTTTTGGGGTTTGAACCATCCCCTCAGGACCCACCAACGTTTATGTCATGCATGCACACCTCGCCCCCCCCCCCCCCAACACAACCTTCGTTCGTCGCTAAAACTTAGACACAAGCTACGCCTTATTTATGCATTCATATTCAACTGTGGGTTGTAATTGGCTACAAATTAATCCCATGCCTCTAATAGCCTATTATCTCCGTCTGCGCGCGTGAGAGGCAACATAGGCGCACGGAGAGTGAGGGATGATGCGGTTCGTGATATACTCAGCAGTCAGCTCAGTTTCAACTCCACTGAACTGGAAAGGATATAAATAGGCTTATTTTTCCTTTCTCCCTCGCCTATATCGACCACTTTGTGGTTGTGATACTTATTGTTTTATAAAGTATTTAGAAGATCATAAGGCCATGATATAACTTTTTATCAGTATTCAGTGATCGATCCAATGCAAATGAAGGTTTTCAGTATATAATCTGTAAGGGAAGGCTATTATTATTATTATTATTAGGCTTATTGTTATTTTTTTGTAAACACTAAACATTAGCCTAAAGTCATTGCATTCGCTTGATAAAGTTCAAATGAGAGAGATTCGTTATTTTTAAGGCAAATTACAGGGCACTTTACAAAATTCAATTATGCCTTGAATAAACTCAGTAAAACCCCTTTCAGTGAAATATTGATTTCTAATCTGAGATGTAAATATTATGCCAGAAAAATAATAGACAAACTAATTTGATTTTGATTTAAAAGACGCGTATATTCTGATCTTGACCTTAAAATTCTACTTACTCTCATTTTATGCATTCCTTAAAACAGTAGAATATGGCACATCATAAAGCGAGACAGGTGTGCCAAGCCTAACAAAATTGGATTTCACTCGTCTGGGGGCTGATGACACATACAAGGTCAGTTCTTTGCAATTACTGCGGGCAATGATCATTTGGGAATTAGAATTTAAAAGTTGGGGTAAATAATGGGTAAAACAATCAGCTGTAATTTTGGTAGGAATTAACATGATTATTATATCAAGAGGGCAAGCCCAGGCCAGGGGAGCAGGCTGGGAACCAGCCCTGCTCTCCACTCCACCACAGGACGCTGACTGACTGCTGATGCAGACTCCAGAGCAGGGTCTCAACGGCCAAGCTGTAATTTAACAACTATTCGATTTTCATCGGATCTATGCTCCTAACAGTGGTTTGACGCGTCTTTCTTTGGGGTTCTTTGTGTTTTCGAAGTTTATGACTAAATACGCTCAGGACCAAACACATCATTTGCTAGGACTCTGTTTGCTGGATGAATAAAGGAAAAACTGATATAGATTTTATGTTACTTTTTCTCCCCAAGGTGTGATGATAGCCTACAAAAAACGTTTCTCCTTGATATCTCTTTACATTTGTTAATAATGATGATGATTACATAGGCTAGTAATAAACAACAATAGCCACATAATAAGCATCATCATAACATCATAGTATTTAAATATTTTAAAGCTCTTCTTCCCTGTTTGAGCTAAAATACTGCCGCCACAATGCTGCCACCTCTTTTTAACCCAGATCACTTTCGCCAATGGCACACAAGACACCACTCATATCGAACAACATATACAACTTTCGTTATAACTTTGAATATTTTGTCACTGATTTTATCCTAAAACAAAACACCTATTTTCATATTCCCATGTAGGCCTACTATGACACGCATTCATATGTCCCTGTGGTCCAACCTCTTGACCTGAATATACACAATTATTTCTACTGCAGCATCCGCGGGTCCTGCTGTCCCGTCGAACAGATTGGGGGGAGGTGGTGCCATAATTACTATTTCCACGTTGCCTCAGAGTCCATTCTCCACATTTAGACGTATAACGCTCTATAATTTGCATGTAAATAGTGTCTTTCAAGACCCTCTTATTCCACTGAACTTTGAAAGGGCCCGTAAATTACCGACAGTGACCTGCCAATTATCCGTGCATTAATCACTCAAGTTAAATCTCATGACAACAGCCTCTCTCTTCTTCAACGGCAAAATGAGTCATCTGTCAACATGAAAAACCAGTCTGGCCCTTCCACAGACACCCCAACCCCACCAATGTTATAATAACAGCTAAATAAATAGGGTCACATGCACCAGGCTCTTCCATCTTCGAAAGTCCATGGCAAAATGTTCAGGTCCAGGTCAGGATCTTGGTTTAGTAAGGAACATCAATTTACATCTGATTATACCAAACTGAATGAGTTGAGCAGATTTAACCATTTAAATCTGTATTCCATATCAGATACATGTATGCTGACTCCCCCACTAGTAAGCAGCATTCATAAGGTTAAAGACTCCACATAATGATAGAATACACAGACTTATGAGCATGAGCAGTATTTCAAATTGTATACCCTTGGTAAGATGGTTAAACCATGTGTTTTACCATCTGAATAAATAAAAATACCCAAATCAGACACTGAAAAAATTATGTGCATTACCCAATCAGCATCCAATACCAAACATGAGAAGGCCAATCTTGAGAGGGGCCCAGGCTTCCTGTGAGAGATTGCATGGCAGAGAGAAAGAGACTGGCATGGCTCCCTGTGAGAGATGGGATGATAGAGAGAAAGAGCACTGCGACTCCAAGTTGTGTCAGGTACACTAGAATATTTAAATCACCATAGAGGGAGAGAGAATCTCACTCAGTAATGATCTTAATTAAGGCTAATGAGCTCTGCTCAGCCTCTAGATTATTCAATTCATCTGATCATATGAATGAATCCTAATTAGGATAATTAAAAACTTAGAAATGTATTGCAGATGAAACCGTTTCTTGCTACATTGGACCCAGAAGAATTATAGTGGGTATGTTTATATCACCAAATCTTGCTTCAGACTTCAGACAATACTGTAGCCTTCCCTCACTTACTCTGTTAATGATAATAATAGTAAAAAGAACAACAACAACAACAGTTTTTCACTATAATATCAATGACTGGGGGCCATATTCAATAAAATCTGGTAACCGAGTGTTTCTGGCAGACTAACGCAAAACCATATTTCTTCTGCCGTTGGCGTTACTGCGTCTGATGGAGATTTTCGTCTAGCTACGAAAGAAGTTCTAATGCTGGCTTGTGATAAAGCTGTAGATGAGTGGATGACAGTCTGACTTTCTTATGTGAGCTGACCATCATGTCAGCATACAAGCAGCTGTTTATTGAAATACATTCCAGCAAGTCAGGCACTTGTACCTAGCTAATGAGCCATTGCATCTAGGGGACATTTAACCTTGTTAATTGGCCATCTTTTAAGGGGTGAACTGTGAATCAGCCACAGATTTTTGATACATTTTATTACATTGTTACAGGGGGCATACTGGGACCAGAAATCGTCCCTGGCATTTCTAACACACAGGCCATTTTTTTCCTTGAGGCCCCCATACCGGCTAATTTCTTTCCTTGAGGCCCCCATTATTAGCCAGATATTGATAATTTTGCACTACAAACCCAGGTTAGACAGGCCCGCTGGGCAAAAAATGGACCAGCCTATCTGGAATTTGGTATTCAAACTAGTTCAAATACAGCTGCCCTGTTGGATTCTGTTAAAACAATCAGAAAAAATAAATGCTGGAAAAGTACTAGTACCTCACAACAGTCATAATATGTCACCAGGGTTGGTGCGTCTAGCAACTAACCTAAAAAATGTGGATATACAGTGACCATTTGATTTGTGCAAGAACATTACGCTACAGTAGAAAGGTTCCATGCATACACTTAATTAATATGTAACATGAATCCAAACAGTGCAAGATGAACATTATTTATCCCAGAAACCTGGCTTCAGGGTTTTATTGAATAGAACTCTGGGTCCCGTATTGTGCAAATACACTACATAAAAGCAACTCAAAACACTATGTCTGATTTCTGGTACATTTTCTGTAGAGCCATATAGTTCCAGGGAGGGGTGTTTGAGGGGGTCAGCCACGATTGTGAACAGCAGGGCAGCAGTTTAACAATTTTGAATGAGCTCTGAGTGGTAAAAACCAGACAATTCCCCTTCACAATGGCACATGACAGTTAAAATGACCAGAAATCAATATTCTGACCAGGTGTCCACACTGATAAGACCGACCAAGACAATGTTGACTATTAAACTTGACAGCTTGAGATATTACACTATTAGTTATGCTATTTTTAATAATCTATAATATTTGGGCTATAATTAATTAATTATACGGGTCAGATAATATCTGAGGCTGGGATGAGGTCGGAGGGGTCTACTAAGGTGGGTAATGAGAAAGGAGAAATCTAATCTAAGGATGAGGAGCTGTGAAGGAACAAATATACAACCACCTCCCTCCCTCAAATACAGAGGAGAGAGGGAGAGGAGGAAAGGGGAGAAAGGAGGGAGAGAACAATATAGAGGGAAATTACCAGTAAGACCAGCACAATGAAGGAAAGCATGCATATATAATAACATTTTTATCCATGTTGATCCAAAGCCTCTTTTAGATTTCAGGGGGAACAAAATATTATCCTAAATAAAAAGAGCAGCAAAATTCACAACTTTGTATTTCGATGTACTACTAAGCCAATAATGTATAACAGACACTAGATAATTCTATTTGCTATAGAAACACTGCTTTTCTCACAAACAAAAAGTGAAAAGTTAAACACATATTCTTAAAGCTGTGCTCCACAGCTAGACAGACACTACTAGCGTATGGTGCAACACCCCTGTAACTGGGAGAGCTCTCCATATATTGGCTGTGATGGATTGCAGTGTGCAGGTCAGTATTGTGATGTTCTGGGTGAAGGAGAGGATGACTCCACGGTTCCCTGCAGGCTGATTGGGGGTCACCACGGCAGTCTTCATGGCTACCACGAGGTGAGACACTTTGCCAGGAGCCAGATCAAGTCTGATTTGCAGAGGTTACACATCAGCTGTCAAACTGTTTGCTCTATTTCAGCAAAAGTTTAGTCCTGCTTAAAGACTGAAGCCACTATAAACGATTAAAAGTAATACTGTTAAGGCTACTGCTTAACTTTTCAGTTTGAAGTGTACAACAATAGCACTGACTGCTGAATAGCTGCTCCCTGAAATAACTTTCAATAATTTTCTTGGATCAAGAGCCACAAAAATACAGTTTAGAAAATACAGAGCATTTACACATTTTGTTAAGGTCTAATACAGCCATTTTGATCTCAATATCAAACCATTTCTGGGTAACAATGAAGTACCTTACTGTGTTTTAAAATAAAATGGTAAAAAAATAAACAAAAACAGATTCTTAGCAAAAAACGAATTCTCAAGCAAGAAATTTGGAGAGGGAAAACTGAAAACTAGCTGTTATTGGCAGAGGTTTAGAACTTTCTTTCTTATTGGTTTATTAACTAATTTACCACCTGGTGATGTTACCAGGCAGGCCAGAACTCCATCCCACCAAAATAGGCAGAAATTTCACGGGGTCTTTTCCAACACTAAAATGCATTATCAAATCAAATTGTATTAGTCACATGCTCCGATTACAACAGGTGAAACGCTTACTTACAAGCCCCTAACCAACAATGCAGTTAAAAAAACATGAATAAGAATAAGAAATAAATGTAACAAGTAGTTAAAGAGCAGCAGTAAAGTAACAATAGCGAGACTATATACAGGGGGTACCGGTACAGAGTCAATGTGCGGAGGTACCAGTTAGTCGAGGTAATTGAGATAATATGTACATGTAGGTAGAGTTATTAAAGTGACTATGCATAGACAATAACAGAGAGTTGCAGCGGCGTAAAAGAGGGTGGGGGGGCAATGCAAATAGTCTGGGTAGCCATTTGATTAGATGTTCAGGAGTCTTATGGCTTGGGGGTAGAAGCTGTTTAGCAGCCTCTTGGACCTAGACTTGGCGCTCCGGTACCCCTTGCCATGCGGTAGCAGAGAGAACAGTATGACTTGGGTGGCTGGGGTCTTTGACAATTTTTAGGGCCTTCCTCTGACACCGCCTGGTATAGAGGTCCTGGATGGCAGGAAGCTTGGCCCCAGTGATGTACTGGGCCGTACGCACTACCCTCTGTAGTGCCTTGCGGTCGGAGGCTGAGCAGTTGCCACACCAGGGTGATGCAACCAGTCAGGATGCTCTCGATGGTGCAGCTGTAGAACCATTTGAGGATCTGAGGACCCATGACAAATATTTTCAGTCTCCTGAGGGGGAATAGGTTTTGTCGTGCCCTCTTCACGACTGTCTTGGTGTTCTTGGACCATGTTAGTTTGTTGGTGATTTGGACACCAAGGAACTTGAAGCGCACAACCTGCTCCACTACAGCCCCGTCGATGAGAATGGTAGCGTGCTCGGTCCTCCTTTTCCTGTAGTCAATCATCTCCTTGTCTTGATCACGTTGAGGGAAAGGTTGGTGTCCTGGCACCACACGGCTAGGTCTCTGACCTCCTCCCTATAGGCTGTTTCATCATTGTCGGTGATCAGCCCTGTGTCATCTGCAAACTTAATGATGGTGTTGGAGTTGTGCCTGGCCATGCAGTCATGAGTGAACAGGGAGTATGGGAGGGGACTGAAAACACACCCAGAGGGTCCCTGTGTTGAGGATCAGCGTGGCGGATGTGTTGTTACCTACCCTTACCACCTGGGGGCCGGCCTGTCAGGAAGTTCAGGATCCAGTTGCAGAGGGAGGTGTTTAGTCCCAGGGTCCTTAGCTTATTGATGAGCTTTGAGGGCACTATGGTGTTGAACGCTGAGCTGTAGTTAATGAATAGCATGCTCACATAGTTATTCCTTTTGTCCAGGTTGGAAAGGGCAGTGTGGAGTGCAATAGAGATTGCATCATCTGTGGATCTGTTGGGGCGGTATGCAAATTGGAGTGGGTCTAGAGTTTCTGGGATAATGGTGTTGATGTGAGCCATGACCAGCCTTTCGAAGCACTTTATGGCTACAGACGTGAGTGCTACAGGTCGGTAGTCATTTCGGCAGGTTACCTTAGTGTTCTTGGGCATAGGGACTTTGGTGGTCTGCTTAAAACATGTTGGTATTACAGACTCGGAGAGGTTGAAAATGCCAGTGAAAACACTTGCCAGTTGGTCACCGCATGCTCGCATTACATGTCCTGGTAATCCGTCTGGCCCTGCGGCCTTGTGAATGTTGACCTGTTTAAAGGTCTTACTCACATCGGCTGCGGAGAGAGTGATCACACAGTTGTCTGGAACAGCTGGTGCTCTCATGCATGTTTTAGTTTTATTTTCCTAGAAGGGAGCATAGAAATAGTTTAGCTCATCGGAGGGAGAATTTTTGCACAGCCACCCCTAAATATGTATAACATATTTACACCACTCAGCAGCAGGACAGGGGCAACCGGAGGACAGAGTGTCTGAGGTGCAGATGACACGTCACGGCAGGGCCAGCCCACTGTAATGAGTCTGCTGCCAATGGGGGCTCCCCCACAGGCACAGACCAGGCAGGAGGGCCCCCGTTGCCAGGGAGGAGAACAGGCCCAGCGGCAGAGGATCTCCAACTGAGGTGAGCCGTGCCCCAGCAAAGGAGAGCAGGCGAGTTGACGGTGGTCCCCCCACAGTGACGGAATGTGCCCCAGTAGAAGAGAGCAGCCGCGGCGGTGGTGGCTTGCCAACCGAGGCAGGCAGGTCCCACAGCACAGGAACCAGAGGAAGACCAAGATAGGGAGGTAGTGGTAGTAAGTCCAGTGCAGATGGCACATCAGGCTGGACCCCAGGAGCAGGAACTGATAGTGGTCCTGGGACAGGGGCATCCTGGCCACCCCGAACAGGACCCAGGGCATCCGACCCGCTTGCTGCTGAGAGGTCCCCTTGGTTGGGAATAGGTAGAGAGTGAGGGGTAGCCAGGTACCCCTAACCGTGTGCTGTCAGCTCGCTGTAAGGGCAGCAGCTGAGCAATCAAATAAGCTCTGTGTGGCGACGCAGTCAGAGTGGGGGCCACCCCCTGTAACGCTGAGGCAAGGGCTGCTCCGTGGTACCCTGATGAGTATAACAATGTTACAATACAAATAAATTTAATAAAAATATAGGACAAAACACACATCACGACAAGAGAGAAAACACTACATAAAGAGAGACCTAAGACAACAACATAGCATGGCAGCAACACATGACAACACAGCATGGTAACAACACAACATGCCAACAACATGGTAGCAACACAACATGGCAGCAGCACAACATGGTAGCAGCACAAAACAGGGTACAAACATTATTGGGCACAGACAACAGCTCAAAGGGCAAGAACGTAGAGACAACAATACATCACGCAATGCAGCCACAACTGTCAGTAAGATTGTCCATGATTGAGTCTTTGAATTAAGAGATTGAGATAAAACTGTCCAGTTTGAGTGTTTGTTGCAGCTTGTTCCAGTAACTAGCTGCAGTGAACTGAAAAGACGAGCGACCTAGGGATGTGTGATTTTTGGGGACCTTTAACAGAATGTGACTGGCAGAACGGGTGTTGTATGTGGAGGATGAGGGCTGTAGTAGATATCTCAGATAGGGGGGAGTGAGGCCCAAGAGGGTTTTTCTGAATAAGCATCATCTTGCTATGGTTATGCGGGGATTACCAGTTCACAGAAGAGTATAGAGTGCAGTAATGTGTCCTATAAGGAGCATTGGTGGAAAAACTGATGGCCGAATGGTAAAGAACATCTAGCCGCTCGAGAGCACCCTTACCTGCCGATCTATAAATTACGTTACCGTATGCTAGCATGGGTTGGATGGTCATCTGAATTAGGCTTAGTTTGGCAGCTTAGGTGAAAGAGGAGCGATTACGATAGAGGAAACCAAGTCTAGATTTAACTTTAGCCTGCAGCTTTGATGCTGAGAGAAGGACAGTGTACCGTCTAGCCATACTCCCAAGGACTTGTATGAGGTGACAACGTCATGCTCTAAACCCTCAGAGGTAGTAATCACACCTGTGGGGAGAGGGGCATTCTTATTACCAAATCACATGACCTTTCTTTTGGAGGTGTTCAGAACAAGGTTAAGGGCAGAGAAAGCTTGTTGGACACTAAGAAAGCTTTGTTGTAGAGCGTTAAACACAATCCGGGGAGTATAAGACTGTATCATCTGCATTTAAATGGATGAGAGAACTTCCTACTGCCTGAGCTATGTGGTTGATGTAAATTGAGAAGCGTTGTGGGGCCTAGGACCGAGCCTTGGGGTACACCCTTGGTGAAAGGCAGTGGCTGAGACAGCAGATGTTCTGACTTTATACACTGCACTCTTTGAGAGAGGTAGTTAGCAAACCAGACCAAAGACCCCTCAGAGACACCAATACTCCTTAGCCGGCACACAATAATGGAATGGTCTACAGTATCAAAAACTTTCGCTAAGTCAAAATTAGCAGCACAACATTGCTTAGAATCAAGGGCAATGGTGACATCATTGAGGACCCTTAAGGTTGCAGTGACACATCCATAACATGACCGGAAACCAGATTGCATACCAGAGAGAATATATAGACATCAAGAAAGCCAGTCAGTTGATTACTGACAAGTTTTTCCAAGACTTTTGATAAACAGTGCAAAATAGAAATAGGCCTACAGTTGAAGTCGGAAGTTTACATACACTTAGGTTGGAGTCATTAAAACTCATTTTTCAACCACTCCAAAAATGTCTTGTTAACAAACTATAGTTTTGGCAAGTCGGTTAGGACATCTACTTTGTGCATGACACAAGTAATTTTTCCAACAATTGTTTACAGACAGATTATTTCACTTATAATTCATTGTATCACAATTCCAGTGCGTCAGAAGTTTACACACACTAAGTTGACTGTGCCTTTAACTACTTACGGAGTGGTGGGGTGCTAGCGCCCAACTCCCGACACTACCCGGTGAAATGTAAGGCGCCAAATTCAAAATCCAAAAGTTGAATTATTAAACATTCATCAATATACAAATGTTGCATAGTCATCAAAAGCTCTGATTCTTGGCAATATCACAGCGTTGTCAGATTTCAAAAAGGCTTCACGGCGAAAGCACAACATTTGATTGTTTGAGGATAGCCCCTCTCATATTTTATGCATTAGCATAAATCCATAACCATAGCGGGTCTCAAAAAACGCATAAAATCG
This sequence comes from Hucho hucho, assembly GCA_003317085.1. Taxonomy (NCBI): domain Eukaryota; kingdom Metazoa; phylum Chordata; class Actinopteri; order Salmoniformes; family Salmonidae; genus Hucho; species Hucho hucho. Next base: position 160,154 of record QNTS01002418.1, read on the forward strand.
CTAATATAAAATCCCTTACCTTTCGAAGAACTTCTGCTGAGGGCTTCCCAAGTGTCCAACAAAGACATCCAATGGTTCTTTTGTTAGAAAAGGTCATTTATTATATTCATAAATCTCAGTTTGGTTGGCGCGTTATGATCATAAAATCCACCATTGAGTCGCCCATTGAACCGTGAAGAGAACACGTTCAAATTATACCTATACACTTTATACAAACAAATCAATCATTTTTAATGTATCCTTAGGTATCCTTTTGTGTATTTTTGCTGTAATATTTCAACCGGACGATAACGTGAACGATAGGAAAGAAAAATAAAGTGGTGCGCATTCACAATCTCACGCGCGTCAAACCTTGTTTACAAAAGTGGTCCTCTGGCTTCTTCCTGTCCCTATCCGTTCTGGTCACTCCTAGAATTCCCAGTCTTTGACTGTTGACTGTTGACATCTAGTGGAAGCCATAGGTACTGCAGTCTCAGTCCTACATAAGATTGTATGCAATAGGCACAATGGAGAAGATGGGCATTTACAAAAAAACCTGCAAATTCGGATGGATTTTCCTTGGGTTTTCGCCTGCTATATCAGTTCTGTTATACTCACATACATTATTCTAACACTTGTAGAAACGTCAGAGTGTTTCCTATCCAATAGTACTAATTATGTGCATATCCTATTTTCTGGGCCTGAGTGGCAGGCATTTTACTTTGGGCACGCCAGAGGTGACGGTTTTGGAGAGTCTGGCGTGCCCAAAGTAAAATGCCTGAACTGACATAGCAGGCAAAAACCCAAGGAAAATCCATCCGGATTTGCAGTTTGGCTGATGTAAAAAAAAATGGTCTGACCTTCAACTGCAAAGGAAAAAAACAATAGCCATACATAACCGGCACTTCATGATGACAGAACCAAGTCTAGACTTTGCGTAGAGATAAGATAATTTCTACGTCAAAGTAAGGTTTTATAAATAACTACGTAGTTTTCTGCGTGAGTCATACTTAAGATCAAAATTGACCGTAAGTCCGTTTTATAAATGAGGCCCCTGGATTGGAGCTGTGAACCCACACTTTCAATTGATCCATTATAGGTAATAAGCTTCTAGTGTTAACGTGCAGAAATCCCCGGCTTTTATGAGAGCAGAAATCAGTGAAACAGATATGAGAGCACAAGTCAGAATTGGGGCTAGCAACAGAAGATAGGCCAAGGTGTACATGCACATTTCCAGATATCATCAACAGTAATACAATCAAGGCACGGCAACTGTGCCTAAGAGGCAGCTTCCTGCTGCTGTACTCAATGCGACTGTCCCATCTCCTCCACTGTAACCCATCGGAAGGGCGTCCCCAAACAAGAGGAAGCCCAGGATCCAACCTGGCGTGCCGTACCACCAGAAGGAACTCCCCACATACAGTGAGGGAAAAAAGTATTTGATCCCCTGCTGATTTTGTACGTTTGCCCACTGACAAAGAAATTATCAGTCTATAATTTTAATGGTAGGTTTATTTGAACAGTGAGAGACAGAATAACAACAAAAGAATCCAGAAAAACGCATGTGATAAATGTTATAAATGGAATTGCATTTTAATGAGGGAAATAAGTATTTGACCCCCTCTCAATCAGAAAGATTTCTGGTGATGTCTTTTATACAGGTAAAGAGCTGAGATTAGGAGCACACTCTTAAAGGGAGTGCTCCTAAGCTCAGTTTGTTACCTGTATAAAAGACACCTGTCCACAAAAGCAATCAATCAATCAGATTCCAAACTCTCCACCATGGCCAAGACCAAAGAGCTCTCCAAGGATGTCAAGGACAAGATTGTAGACCTACACAAGGCTGGAATGGGCTACAAGACCATCACCAAGCAGCTTGGTGAGAAGGTGACAACAGTTGGTGCGATTATTCGCAAATGGAAGAAACACAAAAGAACTGTCAATCTCCCTCGGCCTGGGGCTTCATGCAAGATCTGACCTCGTGGAGTTGCAATGATCATGAGAACATTGAGGAATCAGCCCAGAACTACACGGGAGGATCTTGTCAATGATCTCAAGGCAGCTGGGACCACAGTCACCAAGAAAACAATTGGTAACACACTACGCCGTGAAGGACTGAAATCCTGCAGCGCCCGCAAGGTCCCCCTGCTCAAGAAAGCACATATACATGCCCGTCTGAAGTTTGCCAATGAACATCTGAATGATTCAGAGGACATCTGGGTGAAAGTGTTGTGGTCAGATGAGACCAAAATGGAGCTCTTTGGCATCAACTCAACTCGCCGTGTTTGGAGGAGGAGGAATGCTGCCTATGACCCCAAGAACACCATCCCCACCATCAAACATGGAGGTGGAAACATTATGCTTTGGGGGTGTTTTTCTGCTAATGGGACAGGACAACTTCACAGCATCAAAGGGACGATGGATGGGGCCATGTACCGTCAAATCTTGGGTGAGAACCTCCTTCCCTCATTGAAAATGGGTCGTGGATGGGTATTCCAGCATGACAATGACCCAAAACACACGGCCAAGGCAACAAAGGAGTGGCTCAAGAAGAAGCACATTAAGGTCCTGGAGTGGCCTAGCCAGTCTCCAGACCTTAATCCCATAGAAAATCTGTGGAGGGAGCTGAAGGTTCGAGTTGCCAAACGTCAGCCTCGAAACCTTAATGACTTGGAGAAGATCTGCA
>QNTS01002418.1:167294-204546 GCA_003317085.1 Hucho hucho
TGGCCAAGCACGCCTCCAACTCAATCATCAAGTTTGCTGACGACACTACAGTGGTAGGCTTGATTACCAACAACGACGAGACGGCCTACAGGGAGGAGGTGAGGGCCCTCGGAGTGTGGTGTCAGGAAAATAACCTCTCACTCAACGTCAACAAAACTAAGGAGATGATCGTGGACTTCAGGAAACAGCAGAGGGAGCACCCCCCTATCCACATCGACGGGACAGTAGTGGAGAAGGTGGAAAGTTTTAAGTTCCTCGGCGTACACATCACGGACAAACTGAAATGGTCCACCCACACAGACAGCGTGGTGAAGAAGGTGCAACAGTGCCTCTTCAACCTCAGGAGGCTGAAGAATTTCGGCTTGTCACCAAAAACACTCACAAACTTCTACAGATGCACAATCGAGAGCATCCTGTCGGGCTGTATCACCTCCTGGTACGGCAACTGCTCCGCCCACAACCGTAAGGCTCTCCAGAGGGTAGTGAGGACTGCACAACGCATCACCAGGGGCAAACTACCTGCCCTCCAGGACACCTACACCACCCGATGTCACAGGAAGGCCAAAAAGATCATCAAGGACAACAACCACCCGAGCCACTGCCTGTTCACCCCGTTATCATCCAGAAGGCGAGGTCAGTACAGGTGCATCAAAGCTGGGACCGAGAGACTGAAAAACAGCTTCTATCTCAAGGCCATCAGACTGTTAAACAGCCACCACTAACATTGAGTGGCTGCTGCCAACATACTGACTTAAATCTCTAGCCACTTTAAATAATTAGAATTGGATGTAACAAATGTATCACTAGCCACTTTAAACAATTTTGTATATAATGTTTACATATCCGACATTCCTCATATCAAATGTATACACTGTATTCTATACCATCTACTGAATCTTGCCTATGCCGATCGGCCATTGACTCAAATCTCTAGCCACTGTAATAATTAAAAATTGGATGAAATAAATGTATCACTAGCCACTTTAAACGATGCCATTTATATAATGTTTACATATCCTACATTACTCATCTCATACGTATATACTGTACTCTATACCATCTACTGCATCTTGCCTACGCCGGTCAGCCATCGCTCATCAATATATTTATATGTACATACTCATATTCATTCCTTTACTCTTGTGTGTATAAGGTAGTTGTTGTGAATTTGTTAGATTACTTGTTAGATACTACTGCATGGTCGGAACTAGAAGCACAAGCATTTCGCTACACTCGCATTAACATCTGCTAACCATGTGTATGTGACAAATACAATTTGATTTGATTTGATTTGCCTAACTCGTATGGTCAGAGAGGTTCGTTTTTATGTTGCCCTGCAGCAACAGCAGCCCAATCAATATGCAATACCTCTGTTTGGACAACAGATAAACATTACCCATCGGGCAGTGGGGTTACAGTGGACCACCCACCTCTCTCTGGCCCCTGACAGGCAGACTTTATTTTGTCTGTGGTGCAAAACTCCTTCTGGGAGTAGAAGGGCTGGATTTACACACAGGGATGTGATATCTACCACCGCACTTGTGGATCAGGCTTTAAATTGTGGTAACGTGCCAGATGCAGGAGTAGTTTAAATGCATTGGAACCCAGGGCCCTATGAGTTTAATTAACAGATGGAGTGCTGGGTATAAATCTGCTGACATCGCACGCTTTTATGGCGAAGAGGTGGACGGTGTGGCCCTCGGGGGGGAAATTCACGCCAGATGATGATAGGCTAATCAATCGATACATTTTTATTTGGTATAGCGTCCCATACAAAGGAACAGTTATGTCAGTCCTGGAATATTCAATTAGAGAAATGGTTTTCAGTGATTGTTAATTGATATCTAATAGTCATTAACTATTCACAGATTATAGTAGTTTAAACCTGCTGGTGGTTGTAAATACAACTTACCTCTCAGCACAAGTGTAAACCCAGGTCAACAATGAGGGATGTGAATTCAACTTTATGAGAATTCTAACAAGGGGGCATCATGTATCCCTTGCTCTCATCATACCTATTTGAAAATTATACTGCAACCTACAAAGTGAGACTATAACACAAAATAGAACAATCAAGGGACAATGATTGGTTTTCTGGTTTATAGGTTGTTGGCCAAAATAAGTTATTCTGGTTTGTCATAAATCTAGGTTTTATTTGAGCAGTGTGTTAAGTCTTATAAAACCTGTCTTTACTACGGTACTACAGACATACCAAGGGGCATCTGGGACTGCTACTGTTCAACTTTGGCTAACTCTATGGCTTAAAGGTTCCTACATTTTATGGAAAACACAATGAGGGATACATTCCTTAGGGAAAACCAAGTGACTACTTAAGGACACAGTCTAAGGATTGTACGTCTTGCAAAAGCAATTAGGCTTTGGTGAAGGTTTGTTCCCCTGTATCATAACTGGTCCATAAAACAACCAAATACTGTGGGAACTGAGACATGCAGTCAGGGAGGTTAGGATGGATAATTAGTTTTAGAGTGAGATGCGTACGTTGGCATTGAGGCTGAGGAGATGTCATCTCCCATGCAATGATCAGCCCACTCTGTCAAATTCAATCAGCCTAGAGCTGCATTGCAAGTCTTTTAGCGCAGATAATTAATTCAAGATGTTCCACTCTGAAACAATTATACAACATTCTGACTCTGTTGGGTTATGCATATCATTGTCAGTCAAGTCAACAGTAGTTAGTCTCTGTCACGGATGTATCCTTTCTGTGACATTTACAAAAGGTTATCCATCTGCACTCGCTCATGTATTGAACGTTCAGTATTAAGAGTTGGTCTCGTGTATGAACAACTAAATTCACCTCAGCAAAAAACAAATCGATACGTTCACTGTGATAGTCATTGGTTTCCATGCAACCACCTGCATCCTTTTAATGTGCAGAAGCCATGCAATACATCATGGCTCATAGCAAATTCAGCAACAGAAATGTGGAGACAAGACAAAAAGCTAATAAAGCAAATGGTGTTATCAACAATTTAGCAGACAGATATGGTATTGATTTCCTCCAATGACATCTTTTATCTCACCAACACAATGAATCCACTCTCCTGGACTCACTTATTTTATGACCAAACATATTCTCCAAAAACAGAAGCAATCAAAAACATACAGATGATACTAATATTAGCCAATGTAAAGAAAACAATGGACAGTGGTGGAGTCAGGATGACTTGAGAAACACTGTAATTGCACACACAGTATAAGACATGCTGATTATGTGTTAGGGTTTTATTTGAAACTGAAAATGCTGTCGAACAGTTAGAGACAGACAAATTCAGTTATTTTATTGCAGGATAAATTATCTTATGCCCTGGAGCTCTTCTATATTTGAACATATTTATAGAGAATATATTCTATCCATCATAGAATTAAGCAAACTCAGTAAAATACAATTATATCCATGTTAATCACTGGAGGTTAGCAATTACTGGCCCCATTTATGGTCATACTGCCCTCACAGTTTCATAGCCATTGTTAATTAAGATCGTCCCCATTAAGAGCCTAATTAACAATTAGCACAAAAATAATTAGTGAATGGTGACATTTCACTTGTTACATTGTTTAAATTATTATTTGAAATTGCCCTTGGAGAAATGTTGTCACAGTTATATAATGTCAGCACTTTGTCATGGGAGACACAGTGACAGTCAGACAGACTGTCTGCCAACACTGTTTGTACAGGGATGGAGCTCTGCCTTCAGGCAGCAACCCAACCACAGTCCTGTTATTGACACACAATATAACAAGGCTTTCTTGGACTGCAATGTGTGTGTGTGTGTGTGTGTGTGTGTGTGTGTGTGTGTGTGTGTGTGTGTGTGTGTGTGTGTGTGTGTGTGTGCGTGTGTGTGTGTAGAGTCATAGTATGGAGACACTGACACTGAACATGCTGGTATTGTAAATGTTCAATTTGGACAAATTAAATAACATCAACTAAACATCAGTTAATGTTTAAATCAATTAAACAGACTTTAAGATTACAAGGATTGTAATCACTACACTTACAGCACCTCTCCATGGATTGTATCATTCCCTTACAAGCAGCAGGATGTTGACATGACCAATTATGTCTCTCAGGAAGAGAGGAAGGAGATAATCAGAGAGAGAGTAATAGTAAATCTATGTCTGAATCTAATTACAATTAAGTTGTTTATTTAAATGAGATACATGAGAACGTTCTGCAAATGTGGTAATTTAGAGTGAGATTGAGACTAACATGCATCTGAAGGTCAATCAGAAGGAGTATTCATTGGTTCTGACAGGTTGAACCTGTCCCTTAGTCACTAGCTACTTACAAGACCCTCAAGAGATGTGGCTGGTCTGATCAAATCTGTGATTCGCTTCTTGCAGAATATCTTCCAGAGTAAGAAAGTGATGATTAATTAAATTAATACTGATGAAAAGCGGCGATGAGGTCCTCAACAGAGCTCCCTAACGTCACTATGATTTCTGAGTGACACAGACGGAGATGTGATGTGACAAAATATCATATCGCTTTTCACCCTTTTCTCATTAGTCAAGAGATGCTTGGACAGAACTCAATTCTGCCTTCCAACAGATGAAATAATGAGGAGAAGAGTTCTCTTTGTCTCCATGGCTGTTAGTAAACATCTTTGCTGAAAGGGCTCTTGACGTGCAAGGCTTCTCTGAATACCCAGGGCATGCACAGTGGCTGCTTTTAAGAACAGTCACTGAGCTACAAGGGGATTGGCTCATTGTTGAAAAATGCCCAGAGAGATTATGTTTGAGACAGCTGGCAGTGTAAGACTGAGTCTTGATAGAGGTAAGGAGGCCTGAAAGTCTTCCAACAGAGAGAGGAGAACCCAGCCTCATCTTAAGACCAAACAGCAAATTTCTAATTTCCGTTTGGTGGGCGAGCTGTCTAATTGCTGCTTAGTTTCGCCAGTCAAGTAATTTGTGGCAATGTCTTAAAAGCAGCCACTAGTAGTTAAGCCCCCGTGCCAGAGCATCTGCTGAACAATACTGACATCTCATCCCGGCCAGCGGCTCCAGGAGAGGAGTGAGAATCAGGTTTCTCTCCTCTCGAATGGGCAAGCAATCTTCAGAAAATTAAGTCTGAAAAGCTGGGGAAGAGCGCTGTGATTCATCACGACAGACTCTGTCAAGCACAGACCTATTAGAGTATCTGTGTGCATGTGGGTGCAATGCTGTCATCTGTGCAATGGGAGCATCTGCAAAATGATCTGGCTGCCAGGCCAGAAACAAGCTTCTGCTGCCATTAAGGTGTGTGCCACCAAAATACCCAGACCTCATTTGACAAATGTGCCCATTTGCCACTATACTTAGGAGATGTAGACTTATTAAGATCCATTGCTGATGGATAGAATAAAACAAGATATAGCCAAAACATACATTTGGACTGGTTTTCCTCTTTGCCCATAGCAGCTCTCACATTGCAGTAGAATGGAGTATTGTGACTTTTTAGCAACAACAAGGAGGATAGCCACCGCCAATGTCACACTAACCTTGTTGACTTGATGATCAGGTCTACAGATAACCATGGAGACCATCACTTCGAACATGTAACTTGTGGTAGAATAGATGAACAACAAAAGAGCAGAATCACCAAGCATTTTTATTCAACATTAGCCTAAATACACCTTTTTACAGTACCTGGATAGAAGCCATCAGGAGAGCAGCAGAAAAGTTATTTAACAATAGAGGAGACTTAGCTTAGCTCAGTTGGTTAAAGAGGCCCTAAGAGGAACCTATTGATTTTAATTACACAGAACAGCCCATGGGGACAAAAGGACTTTGGCTGTTTATTTAGCCATTCCCTCTGACTGTGATTGTAGGGACCGCGATAAAAATCAGCCCCCTAATTATTACCATAATAAGGTAGAGATTGTCTGGAGGCCCTGTCTTTTGTATTTAAAGGAAAAAAATACAGGGAGTAAGGTGAAAAGGAAGACATCAGAAGAGGCCACTTAAAGAAGGTGATGCTAGAACGCTCAAACCACAGCCTGGACTCTTCACTCTTGGTTTGCTAACCCAACAACCATCAAACAGTTATCAACAAACCCGGATATCTGTGATGCAGCTGCAGCTTACTTACAGTGAGATATGAAATGATTATTCTCAATCTTGGAAGTCAACATACTGTCCAGCTGTTAGAAGCTGTAGAGCTGAAAAGGTGAAGATAAACCGGTACGCTGTAATCCAATTCTAGCTCAGTGACTGACACCTCATGTCAATGATGCCTCTTGAGGAGTAGATCAAGATTTCTTTGCCCTATGACTAGACAAGTTTTCTCCCATGGACGTTCAATTAGATCAGGATCTGATAATCACCTGGACCCAAGTTAGATGGCAGCAAAGATCACGGTTGGGAGAGTGTTTGCTCTTAAGATGAGCTAAATTGGTAACGCTGGCCAGGGTGTTTCCATTAGAACTTAATAAAAAAAAATGCCACTATATTTACTTGAAATGAAATCCTAGCCATATACAATATGGATGCAATAGTGTCTGAAGTCTTTGAAATAGTATTGATTGTTTTGGTTTCCAAAACAAGGGACAAATATCCTCCTCTATGAAGTAAAAGTTAGAGCCTCTCTGTTATGCAGATCCCCAATCACACCACAGGGAGTATATCACAGCATTGTCCTCCTAACCCTTAAATTCTCCAGTAGAGAGTACCTACAGAATGCTATCCGCTGTCAGGCAAAGCGCTGTTCTGTCCTTCAGTTTGAGTCAGCCACCATGCCTAACAGAGTGAAATTGACCTGTATTAAGGCACCTTCACTCCAGCTAAATAATTTGATCATAGACCGTGACAGATGTTTGGCTGGGTAATTGGTTGTTTATGGGACGAGAGGAAAGGAGTGGAGAGGTGGTCCTAGGTGTGGGGACAGCCATGGTCGCAGGGTGCTGTTCCAGCCCTGTCCATCCCAGATAAGCCATTCAGATGGGCCTGCTCCTATCTATCTCTCTGCTGGCCGGGACAGCCGGTAATCTGCCTCCTTTAGCCAGCGGCGTCCAAGCCACACCACTCAGCCACGGCCCACAGGAATGAATGAACACATTCCAGCTGTGTTATGCCCCTCCGATCCGAAATGCAGTTTGTAGAATTGGATAGTTGTTGGTGCACAATTACTCTCAAATGTCAATTTCATGGCAGTCTATTGGGGAGATTAGCAAGGAGTTTTCGGTAGAATATCCTCCATTCTTGTTTTGTAGGATAAGGATAGTTGGGCAGTGTTGAGCACAGTGGAGTTTAAAGGGTTAGAAGCCAGACACAGATGGATGTCGAGACCTACTGCCTCAATGTGTGGTCTGGGAAAGGGAGGCAGTGTTGCAGAGTCGCAGTAGGTGACATCATTTTGAGTCAGAATTGAACAAGACTTGGGTTGTGCTAGCTAGAATGTTTACCATGTCATATTAATGGATAGTTTTACAGAATATCCCTGCCGAAGGCGCTACAGGATGCTATATCACTGTGTTGAGTTCTCATTTTTCTGGGATGGCGCCATGTAGTCTAGTTCCCCCTCACATAAGAGATATTGATCACCTCCAGCTCGTGGACTCTCCCCATGCACTCCACAGTTTGTCCACAGACAGTCTGTGATCACACATTCTCTGATTGATCAAATGCTCAAAGCTAGCCCTACACTGGTCAGACAAAACTGTTGCACAATCCCACAAGCGTATAAATATTGCCCTGAGGTTGACAGTGTTATCGTGGGTGGAGTTATGTGCATGGGATGCGTGAACACAAAGCAAGTTGTAGTGGATGTTTAACTTGGCTTTGTATGCATCTATTAGTCATAATATAACAATGACTATGTTATGTATGCATGCTGTCTCCTTTACTTAGGTAACGTACCCTCATTTAAATACAGTACTTTCTTACACTGGTATTGTTTATTCCTTGTTAGCAAACATGCTAGCCTACTCTACTATGTAATATATGCGTATTAGATAGTCATTGATATTGGGGATGGCTGTGTAATAGCCTACTGTTTATTGCTGCAGTGTATTATCATAAAGAGTCCTTCATATTGTGCTATTTAAGTTTTATGCCATTACATGGTTATAGCTCATTCATGTCCATCCACTACTCTGCTCTATCCATTGTAGCCTGTATGTGAATATTCATTATTCCTTTCTCTGTACCTTTCAGAACCATCCCCATGTGCATCCTCATGTACAGCCCAATGTTCATCTTCCTCAGTGTGTTTAAATAAAGTTCCTGTGTTTGTTAACTCTTGGGCTTACTTATTCCCCTCTAACCGGGGACGGTGCTAGTGGGTCACAAAGTTTATTGGTAGCGTACACAGTTTTTCCGATGTTATCGCAGCTGCAGCTAAATGCTTACTGTATGTTTCTAGCTCCAACAATGCAGCAATATCTAGCAATACAATAACAATGCACACATAATCCAAAGGTTACATATCAGAAGGAGAAATATCAGAACAAGCAATGCCAGAATCCAGAATATAAATGTATGTGTATGATGTATGGACAGTATATGAATAGAAAGGTGTGTACAGCAGTATCTATATAGGATGAGCCATGACTAGAGTACAGTATATATATAAAGTGTGTAAAACCATGTCTAAACATTATTGTAACCAGTGTTCAATGATTATGTACATACAGCAGCAGTCTCACAGCAGCAGTCTCGAAGGTGCAGGGTAGTGTATTGGGTGGTAGCCAGCTAGTGACAGTGTCTAAGGTTCAGAACAGGGTACTGTGCGGAGGACGGCCAGTGATAACTGTTTAACAGTCTGGTGGCCTGGAGATAGAAGCTGTTTATCAGTCTCTCTGTCCCAGCTTTGACGCTATATCTCCCTCTCTAACTTTAAGTATCAGCTGTCAGAGCAGCTTACCGATCACTGTACCTGTACACAGCCAATCTGTAAATGCACACCCAACTACCTCATCCCCATATTATTACTTACCCTCTTGCTCTTTTGCACCCCAGTATCTCCACTTGCACATCATCATCTGCACAGCTATCCCTTCAGTGTTAATGCTAAATTGTAATTATTTCGCCTCTATGGCGTATTTATTGCCTTACCTTCCTACTCTTCTACATTTGCACACACTGTACATAGAATTTTCTATTGTGTTATTGACTGTTACGTTGGTTTATGTGTAACTCTCTGTTGTTGTTTTTGTCACACTGCTTTGCTTTATCTTGGCCAGGTCGCATTTGTAAATGAGAACTCAACTGGCCTACCTGGTTAAATAAAGGTGATTATTATTATTATTATTTTAAATGCACCTGTACTGTCTCCCCCTTCTAGATGGTAGTAAGGTGACTTAGCCTTCCTGTGACACTGGGTGCTGTAGATGTCCTGGAGGGCAGGCCGTGGTCGAAACATGGTCAAGAGATTTTCATGTGATCTATTTCTTCAGCAGGCTGCGAGGTGTAATGAAATGCAGTGCCGATGACATGTTTGATAGACTAGAGTTGTACCGGCTTAAGCGAGTAGTACCAGTTAGGTGAGTGTGGGATCAGGGAGCTCATTGTAAGCTACTACAGTCAGACTGTCACCCAGTTTGAGTGACATATATATAGGTGACACACACTTCATGTGTCAAACCACGCGTGATAAGGCTTCACAGCTTTGTCCTGAGTAACTGAGTGCCTGAGTACAGGGGTTCTTCAGCTGTGAAGGCTAGCTCTAAGAAGCTGAGCATCTGTCCTGTGGACCTCACATGAGTGAGATTATACGCTGCTACACAGCCCAGCCATGCACCACACCACACCATTCTCTAGTGTCAGCCACAGAGAGGATGCAAATTCAACCCCATGTACTTATACTATCATTCACCACTGAAAACAAACAATGGTGGATATGCAACACATGCAGATAGTGTGGCTTTCTTGTCCCTGACATCAATAACGGCAGGTTATCGGTGGTGTGGTCTTGACACCCTCACAGGGTTCATGTAAACTGCTTGCTTGTATCCATGTGTTTGTGCTTAACAGACCCCTTCCAAACCCCCTCCCTCTCCCATTCTCCACTGTGCTTATAGTATGGCCACAGGCAATTTATCTAAATCTCCCCTTTCTTAAACAGTTTTATCAAAACTAGCGGTCAGGCAGCTCTGCACCGCGGTGGCCTCAATCCTAAATGTGGTGGAGCAGATTTTAATTTTGTAAAGATTAATGTGCTTTCCTGTCCTAATGCTGCAGCCCTACAGCTATCTCAGTTGATGTCTATCAGCTAATTCCTACAGTTGGGTTGTAAACGACCCACGTGTCTGTACTTGAGGACCAAGAACAGAAAACCAAACAAGATGCGTCAACAGCACAGAGAAAAAGGAATTGAACCATTTTCTCAAATTTCCTTTAAATTAGATAGTGTCTACCCCACTTCGGTCATGCACTCAATGAAATTTGTGGTATTCATATCAGGGTTATTAATTGTCTTTTGTAGGGTCAAAGACTTGTCCTGATAAAAGTATAATACTGATATTTTTAGGGGCACAAACAGTTTTGAAACCTATCAAACTAGCTACTTTAATTCAGTGTTCATCAATGGCAATTTCATACTGTCTATTATATGTTGGTTATATCTAACTATTATTTCATGATCCAATACTGAACTCCAAAACCACACAAATGATGGGGTACTGATTGCTAACTTATGGTTCAAGTGCAAGGTTCGTTGAATCATACAGGTGCGACATAAGCGATTCATTTTAATTACTATAAACTGTTAGTTACACAGTCAAGAGTAAAATTAGAATGGCAATCACAATTAGAAAATTGCTGAGTGAATTACAACACATTAGCCTTGTAGAGGGGGGAAACGCTCACACTTTCATTTGCTCTTTATTAATTTATGAAGGACACAGTACAATGCTCATGGTAAACCTCAATTGTTCTTTTATTTATTTATTTTTATTTAACCTTTATTTAACTAGGCAAGCCAGTTAAAAACGAATTCTTATTTACAATGACGGCCTACCAAAAGGCAAATGGCCTCCTGCAGGGACGGGGGCCTGGGATGAAAAAATCAAAAATAAGTACAATATAAATAGACAAAACACACATCACAACAAGAGAGACAACACAACACTACATAAAGAGAGACCTGAGACAACAACATAGCAAGGCAGCAACACATGACAACACAGCATGGTAGCAAAACAACATGGTAGCAGCACAGACAAACATTATTGGGCACAGACAACAGCTCAAAGGGCTAGAAGGTAGAGACAACAATACATCACACAAAGCAGCCACAACTGTCAGTAAGAGTGTCCATGATTGAGTCTTTGAATGAAGAGATTGAGATAAAACTGTCCAGTTTGAGTGTTTGTTGCAGCTCGTTCCAGTCGCTAGCTGCAGCGAACTGAAAAGAGGAGCGACCCAGGGATGTGTGCTTTGGAGACCTTTAACAGAATGTGACTGGCAGAACGGGTGTTGTATGTGGAGGATGAGGGCTGCAGTAGATATCTCAGATAGGGGAGAGTGAGGCCTAAGAGGGTTCTGTAAATAAGCATCAACCAGTGGGTTTTGCGATGGGTATACAGAGATGACCAGTTTACAGAGCAGTATAGAGTGCAGTGGTGTGTCCTATAAGGCGCATTGGTGGCAAATCTGATGGCCGAATGGTAAAGAACATAAGATATGCTGCAATAATTATTGTAATGGGTTTTTCTCTCCATTCAATCTCCTCTTGTTCTTTTAATAACATGATTACAACCTGGATATAACATTAATATATTATATTGTTCCCAGTCTGCCAGCTCTCCTCTCCTCTGTCTCTAGGTGCAGATTAAGAACACAGGGGTGTAGATGTGGGGTTAATAAGATGCTCTTTGAAATATAAGTGCCACCACATACCGCTCTCCCTTCTGTTTCCAAAGCATTGCTTTGAGTTAACTTCTCTGGCGTAGAATGCTGACTGCAGACAGTGCCCCAGAGAATATGTAAATACTCCTTATTGTTTTCTATTAACATACAGACTCAGCATTTTCTCCCTCTAAAATGAAATTGCCTGGGTGGGGAAGTTTTGTGATGGTGTAGGACAGGAGGGGAGGGGGTCACAAGCCTTGTTTTATCTACTACATAATAACATTGTACCTTTGCCCAATGGTCTGCATTCTCAGATATGTTTTATTCACTAAACATGAAGAATTAATTACGTATCTGCATTTAAAAAGATTTTGTCTCCACATTTAAAACCCTATACAGAGTATGTCACTTTGAAATTACCAAGAAAAGAAAAGAAATGTGATATATATATATTTTTTGGGGGTGGATAAAACTTTAACCTCACAAGAATTTTATTCCAATATTTCTATAAAAGGCCATGCTTGGCTAGTTTCTTTTAGCGTAGCTGCTGAACTGTAAGAAAGACAGAAATCCCAAGTGCATTGACATGGTCAGTGGCTGCAGCAGGGATCTCTGGCCCGGTCTGCTGACTCTGTGATCACCCTCCTGCTGGGCCTGCTCTCCCTAGCCTGCTAAAATTAGACACAGCAGAGACACAGCATGGCTAATAATGTAATTCACACTGTGCAGAAACCCTAATGCAAATGGGATAGGATATAATAACACAAATATTATTAACAAAATGGTCCAAGTTATGAGTCTTGGGGCACTCCACTTGCCTTCGGAAAGTATTCATACCCCTTGACTTTTTCCACATTTTGTTACGTTACACCCTTATTCTAAAATGGATTAAATAAAAAAATAATCTGACCAGTCTACACACATAATGACAAAGAGAAAACAGGTTTTTAGAAATGTTTGCAAATGTATTAAAACAAAAAAACAGAAATACCTTATTTACACAAGTATTCAGACCATTTGCTTTGAGTAATTGAGCTCAGGTGCATCCTGTTTCCATTGATCATCCTTGAGATGTTTCTACAACTTGATTGGAATCCACCTGTTGTAAATTCAATTGATTGGATATGACTTGGAAAGGCACACCGCAAAAAAAAAAAAGGCAAAAACCAAGACATGGGGTTGAAGGAATTGTCCGTAGAGCTCCCAGACAGGATTGTGTCGAGGCACAGATCTGGGTAAGGGTAGCAAGAAATGTCTGCAGCATTGAAGGTTTCCAAGAACACAGTGGCGTCCGTCATTCTTAAATGGAAGAAGTTTGGAACCACCCAGACTCTTTCTAGAGCTGGCCGCCGGACCAAACTGAGCAATCGGGAGAGAAGGGCCTTGGTCAGGGAGGTGACCAAGAACCCGATGGTCACTCTGACAGAGCTCTAGAGTTCCTCTGAGGAGATGGGAGAACCTTCCAGAAGGACAACCATCTCTGCAGCATTCCACCAATCAGGCCTTTATGGTAGAGTGGCCAGACGGAAGCCACCCCTCAGTAAAAGTCACATGACAACCCGCTTGGAGTTTGCCAAAAGGAACCTAAAGACTCTCCGACCATGAGAAACAAGATTCTCTGGTCTGATGAAACCAAGATTGAAAAATTTGGCCTGAATGCCAAGCGTCACGTCTGGAGGAAACCTGCCACCATCCCTACGGTGAAGCAAGGTGGTGACAGCATCATGCTGTAGGGATGTTTTCAGCAGCAGGGACTGGGAAACTAGTCAGGACCGAGGGAAAGATGAATGGAGCAAAGTACACAGAGATCCATGATGAAAACCTGCTCCAGAGTGCTCAGGTCCTCAGACTGGGGGCGAAGGTTCAACAGGACAACGTCCTTAAGCACACAGCCAAGAAAGAGTGGCTTCAGGACAAGTCTCTGAATGGCCTTGAGTGGCCCAGCCAGACTTCAACCCCGATTGAAAATCTCTGGACCAAACCAAGTCTCACCTATCTACATATAATACCCCGTAGTCAATTACCTCTTTCTGGGTAAGTCTCTAATACCTTTGCACACCTGAACTGTACAATATTTGCACATTATTGTTTTTTGAATTCTTCAAGCTCTGTCAAGTTGGTTGTTGATCATTGCTACACTTCCATTTTCAAGTCTTTCCATAGATTTTCAAGCCGATTTAAGTCAAAACTGTAACTAGGCCACTCAGGAACTAGGCAACTCAATGTATTCTTGGTAAGCAACTCCAGTGTATATGGCCTTGTGTTTTAGGTTATTGTCCTGCTGAAAGGTTAATTTGTCTCCCAATGTCTGTTGGAAAGTAGACCAGGTATTCCTCTAGGATTTTGCCTGTGCTTAGCTCAATTCAGTTTATTTTTAATCCTGAATAACTCCCCAGTTCTTAACGGTTACAAGCATACCCATAACATGATGCAGCCACCACTATACACCACTATTGGATTTGCCCCAAACATTAGACTTTGATTTCAGGACAAAAAGTTAATTGACACAGTTTTTGCAGTATTACTTGAGTGTCTTGTTGCAAACAGGAAGCACATTTTAAAAATATTTTTATTCTGTACAGGCTTCCTTCTTTTCACTCTGTCAATTAGGTTAGTATTGTGGAGTAACTACAGTGTTGTTGATCCATCCTCAATTTTCTCCTATCACAGCCATTAAACCCTGTAACTGTCTTAAAGTCACCATAGGCCTCATGGTGAAATCCCTGATTTCCTTCCTCTCCAGCGACTGAGTTAGGAAGGACACCTGTATCTTCGTAGTAAAAAACAAAACAATGTAGTGACTGGGTGTATTGATACACCATCCAAAGTAATAACTTCACGATGCTCAAAGGAATATTCAATGTCTGCTTTTTCATTTTTACCCATCTACCAATAGGTGCCCATCTTTGCGAGGCATTGGAAAACCTCCCTGGTGTTTGTGGTTGAACCTGTGTTTGAAATTCATTGCTCGACTGAGGGGTATTACAATTATCTGTATGTCTGGGGTGCTGAGATGTAGTCATTCAAAAATCATGTTAAACACTTTTATTGCAAGCAACTTATTAAGTGACATGATAAGCAATTGTTTACTCCTGAACTTGTAAGACGGCTCTGTAAGATGGCCTCACCACGGAGTAGTAGAATCCTTTTTCTTCTTTCACGACTCTGACGAGCCAGAGGCAGAGGATATACGGCTCCCTCGGGAACAGGCCCAGACCCCCTGTGATCTGCGTGAAGAGGAGGCTGAGAAATAGGGGCCGGAGAGTGGGCTGCCTTCTGAGAATTTGAAGGCGATCGAATAAGCGCTCACTTCCCACAATTCTGCTAGCAAACGTGTAATCTTTGGACAATAAAATCAACGAGTTACGGGGAAGATTAAACTACCAACGGGACATTAAAAACTGTAACATCTTATGTTTCACGGAGTCATGGCTGAACGACGACAATATCAACATACAGCTGGCTGGTTATACGATGTACCGGCAGGATAGAACAGCAATGTCTGGTAAGACAGGGGGCGGAGGACTATTTTTTTTTGTAAATAACAGCTGGTGCACTATATCTAAGGAAGTATCGAGCTATTGCTCACCTGAGGTTGAGTATATCATGCTAAGCTGTAGACCACACTACTTACCGAGAGGGTTCTCATCTCTATTCTTCGTAGCTGTTTACATACCACCTCAGTCAGAGGTTGAAACTAAGATAGCATTGAATGAGCTGTATTCCGCCATAAGCAAACAAGAAAACGTTCACCCAGAGGAGGCGCTCCTAGTAGCTGGGGACTTTAATGCAGGGAAACATATCAGTTTTACTAAATTTCGATCAGCATGTTAAATGTGCAACCAGAGGGAAAATAACTCTGGAACACCTATACTCCACACACAGAGACGCATACAAAGCTCTCCATTTGGCAAATCTGACCATAATTCCATCCTCCTGATTCCTGCATACAAGCAAAAATTAAAGCAGGAAACACCAGTGACTAGATCAGTGAAAAAGTGGTCAGATGAAGCAGATGCTAAGCTACAGGACTGTTTTGCTAGAACAGAAGGGAATATGTTCCGGGATTCCTCCAATGACATTGAGGAGTACACCTCATCTGTCATTGGCTTCATCAATAAGTGCATCGATGACGTCGTCCGCACAGTGACCGTACGTACATACCCCAACCAGAAGCCTTGGATTACAGGCAGCATCCGCACTGAGCTAAAGGCTAGAGCTGCCGCTTTCAAGGAGCGGGATTCTAACCCGGAAGTTTATAAGAAATCCCGCTATGCCCTCCGACGAACCATCACACAGGCAAAGCGTCAATACAGGACTAAGATCGAGTCGTACTACAGTGGTTCCGACCCTCATCGGATGTAGCAGGGCTTGCAAACCATTACAGACTACAAAGGGAAGCACAGCCGAGAGCTGCCAAGTAAACCACTTCTACGCTCGCTTCGAGGCAAATAACACTGAAACATGCATGAGAGCACCAGCTGTACTGGAAGACTGTGTGATCACGCTCTCCGCAGCCGATGTGAGTAAGACCTTAAGACAGGTCAACATTCACAAGGCTGCAGGGCCAGACGGATTACCAGGACGTGTACTGCAAGCATGCGCTGACCAACTAGCAAGTGTCTTCACTGACATTTTCAACCTCTCCCTTTCCGAGTCTGTAATACCAACATGTTTTAAGCAGACCACCATATTTCCTGTGCCCAAGAACACTAAGGTAACCTGCCTAAATGAATACCGACCCGTAGCACGTCTGTAGCCATGAAGTGCTTTGAAAGGCTGGTCATGGCATCAACACCATCATCCCAGAAACCCTAGACCCACTCCAATTTGCATACCGCCCCAACAGATCCACAGATGACGCAATCTCTATTGCACTCCACACTGCCCTTTCCCAGTTTTGAGAATGACACAAATATTAATTTGCTGCCTCAGTTTGTATGATAGCAATTTGCATATACTCCAGAATGTCATGAAGAGTGATCAGATGAATTGCAATTAATTGCAAAGTCCCATGCAAATGAACTGAATCCCCCAAAACCTTTCCACTGCATTTCAGCCCTGCCACAAAAGGACCAGCTGACATCATGTCAGTGATTCTCTCGTTAACACAGGTGTCAGTGTTGACGAGGACAAGGCTGGAGATCACTCTGTCATGCTGATTGAGTTCGAATAACAGACTGGAAGCTTCAAAAGGAGGGTGGTGCTTGGAATCATTGTTCTTCCTCTGTCAAACATGGTTACTTGCAAGGAAACACGTGCCGTCATCATTGCTTTGCACAAAAAGGGCTTCACAGGCAAGGATATTGCTGCCAGTAAGATTGCACCTATATCAACCATTTATCGGATCAAGAACTTCAAGGAGAGCGGTTCAATTGTTGTGAAGAAGGCTTCAGGTCGCCCAAGAAAGTCCAGCAAGCGCCAGGACCGTCTCCTAAGTTTGATTCAGCTGCAGGATCGGGGCACCACCAGTACAGAGCTTGCTCAGGAATGGCAGCAGGCAGGTGTGAGTGCATCTGCATGCTCAGTGAGACAAAGACTTTTGGAGGATGGCCTGGTGTCAAGAAGGGCAGCAAAGAAGCCACTACTCCACAGGAAAACATCAGAGACAGACTGATATTCTGCAAAGGGTACAGGGATTGGACTGCTGAGGACTGTGGTAAAGTCAAAAAAGCTTGTCCGGAGAAGACAAGGTGAGCGCTACCATCAGTCCTGTGTCATGCCAAAAGTAAAGCCTCCTGAGACCATTCATGTGTGGGGTTGCTTCTCAGCCAAGGGAGTGGGCTCACTCACAATTTTGCCTAAGAACACAGCCATGAATAAAGAATGGTACCAACACATCCTCGGAGAGCATTTTCTCCCAACCATCCAGGAACAGTTTGGTGACGAACAATGCCTTTTCCAGCATGATGGAGCAACTTGCCATAAGGCAAAAGTGATAACTAAGTGGCTCTGGGAACAAACATTGATATTTTGGGTCCATGGCCAGGAAACTCCCCAGACCTTAATCCCATTGACAACTTGTGGTCAATCCTCAAGAGGCGGGTGGACAAACAAAACCCCACAAATTCTGACAAACTCCAAGCATTGATTATGCAATAATGGGCTGCCATCAGTCAGGATGTGGCCCAGAAGTTAATTGACAGCATGCCAGGGCGGATTGCAGAGGTCTTGAAAAAGAAGGGTCAACACTGCAAATATTGACTCTTTGCATCAACTTCATGTAATTGTCAATAAAAGCCTTTGACACATTTAAAATGCTTGTAATTATACTTCAATATTCCATAGTAACATCTGACAAAAATATCTAAAGACACTGAAGCAGCAAACTTTGTAAAAATGTATATTTGTGTCATTCTCAAAGCTTTTGGCCACAACTGTACTCCCTGTTCACTCATGACTGCACGGCCAGGCACGACTCCAACACCATCATTAAGTTTTCCGATGACACAACAGTGGTTGACCTGATCACCAACAACAACGAGACAGCTTATAGGGAGGAGGTCAGAGACCTAGCTGTGTGGTGCCAGGACAACAACCTCTCCCTCAACGTGATCAAGACAAAGGAGATGATTGTGGACTACAGGAAAAAGAGGACCGAGCACGCCCCCATTCTCATCGATGGGGCTGCAGTGGAGCAGGTTGAGAGTCCACATCACCAACAAACTAACATGGTCCAAGCACACCAAGACAGTCGTGAAGCGGGAACGACAAAACCTATTCCCCGTCTGGAGACTGAAAAGATTTGACATTGGTCCTCAGATCCTCAAAAGGTTCTACAGCTGCACCATCGAGAGCATCCTGACTGGTTGCATCACTGCCTGGTAAAGGCAACTGCTCGGCCTCTGACCGCAAAGCTCTACAGAGTGTAAGGGTTGCGTAACTGGTGGCAGAGAAGTCAGGCGCAGGAGAGCAAAACATTGTAGTTGTTTAATCATACAACCAAAACGGTACAAAAACATCACGAGAGTACATGGGATAATTAAACCCGTAACCCACCAGTTTAACACGAGCAACAAACAAAAAAACTGTTTACAATTCCGGACAAGGACATGTGAGAAACAGAGGGTTAAATACATGACATATAATGAATGGAATTGGAACCAGGTGTGTGGGAAGACAAGACAAAACAAATGGAAAATGAAAAATTTATCGATGATGGCTAGAAGACCGGCGATGCCGACAGCCGAACGCCGCCCGAACAAGGAGAGGCACCAACTTCGGCGGAAGTCGTGACACAGAGGGCAGTGCGAACGGCCCAGTACATTACTGGGGCCAAGCTTCCTGCCATCCAGGACCTCTATACCAGGCGGTGTCAGAGGAAGGCCCCAAAAATTGCAAAAAATTTTGATTTGATTTGAACTTATTAAGCTTTTCCATAACAAAGTGGTTGAATACTTATTGACTTAAAACATTTAAGCTTTTAAGTTTAAATGAATTAGTACACGTTTAGAAAAACATTCTTCCACTTAGACATTATGGAGTATTGTGTGTAGGTCAGTGAATTTTTTTTTTTTTACATTTTATCAATTTTAAATTTAGGCTGTAACACAACAAAATGGGAAAAAAGTCAAGGGGTGTGAATATTTCCTGCGTAAATCACACCGGACATGCAACCTCCGTCGTTCACTGGAAGCAAATGGAGAAGGTAAGAAAGGGAAGAGCTTGAAAGCCAGGGACCTATAAGACATAGTCATAACCTTGGGAGTAAAGGCTGCATTAGGACGTTCGCCAGGCACAAACTCCAAAAAGGAAAGGTGTACTGATATCGCGTGGAGATTCCCAACTTGCTTGGCCGACGCCAAGGCCATGAGCAGGGCAGTCAGGTTAGGAGGCAGGTAGCCTAGTGGTTAGAGCATTGGGCCAGTAACCGAAAGGTTGCTGGATCAAATCCCCGAGCTGTCAAGGTAACAATCTGCAGTTCTGCCCCTGTTCCCCGGTAGGCTGTCATTGTAAATAAGAATTTGTTCTTACTTGCCTAGTTAATTTAAATTGTAGGAAAGGACCTTCAGGTCCACATACTCCAACGGTTCAAACAAAGGCTCTCTCAGAGTGTCCAGGACCAAAGCCAGGTTGGCAACACAGGTTTAGACACTGGTCTGAGCAGACACACGCCTTTCAGGAACCGCACCACCAGAGAATGAGACCCCTGGGTAGAGCTGTCAATCCCTACGTGACACGATGAGATCGCTGCCATATGAAACTTAAATGTGGAAAAAGAAAGGCCCTGCTATAGAAGCTCAAGCACAAACATATAAATGTCCACCAAAAATCTCTGTAAAAAGAGTAACTCGTTTAACCTGACACCAAACCACAAACGCGTCGCTTATATATACATATACAACCCTCTTGTAGACGGCGCATGCTCGAGGGTAAACCCCTAGCTGTCAAATTTAACCTTTCAGGGCCCAAATCCACAGATCCCATATAAGCGGTCATGGGTGCCAAACTCTCCCATGCACCTGAGATAATAGGCACAGATGTGGGTCCCTACCCAATGGAGGGCCACCAGAATCAACAACAGACCCTCCTGATGGACCCTCTCCACGGTGGCCTGAATCAGGTTCACTGGAGGAAATGCATAGAGCAGGGTCCGTGGCCACTGATACGCCAAAGCATCTGTTCCCAACGGAGCGCCCAGATCCCTCAATGAGAAGAACAGACAACAATGCGTGTTCTCTTGTGATGCGTAAAGATCTACATCGGCCCTGCTGAACCAGTCCCATATCTGGGCAACCACCGAGGAGTGCAGTATCCACTCTGTAGAGATAGGACCCCCCTGGAAAGTAGAAGGAAGTTACGTCGCCCTGAGTGCCAGGAAATGCATACTGCTCCATACAAGCAGATACCGGGCCAGGTTTAGGAGAGAGAGACTGAGTCCCCCCGCCTGTTGATGTATGCCACCGCCATTTTGTTGTCGGACCTTACCAACACATGCTGGCTGTCCAACATCAGAAGAAAACACCTCAACGCTAGCAAAACAGTCAGTAACTCTAAATCTTTACGTTGACCAAATCCCTCTTTCCAAGTAGCCCTCACACCGCTCTCCCCAATCCTAGAAATGAAATGTCAGAAACTTTCTGTGTTGAGGATGTATTGCCACATGAAAATGCGCATCCTTCAGATTTATGGGCGTAAACTAATAGCAGGGGGAGATGTGAGCATTTTAAACTTGCAAACCTTGAGGTGCTTGTTTAAAACACGCAAATCCAGTATGGGACGCAATGTTTCATCTCTCTTGGGAACTAAGAAGTACTGGCTGTACCAACCACTCTGTACTTCTGACATGGGGACAAACCGAATAGTCTGCTTTTGAAGGAGAGAGGAAATCTCTCTCAAGACAGGCGCTAGGACCTCATGGACCATTGACGCCACGAAAAGGAGGACGAACTGCAGACTGAACCACCTCGTCACCATCCCCATCACCCATGGTGGAACTGCACCAATGCCCTCCACTGGACGGAGCACACTGCCAATCTCCAATACATTATATCCTAAAGGGGCAGAGAGCCACCCTCAGGACTGGGACATATTTGTATTTTTGTCATGCTTATTTTTATTTCCACCACTCTTGACAATTGTGTGTCTGAATGTGTTTACTATGCCCACACCAGGACGATACCGCACTCTTGAACACCGAGGAAACTTGGTTAGAAACAATGTGCTTTCGTGGTACAGCCGTTCTGATACTCAGCCCACACCAGGTTCGGGGACTTCGGGAACCAGCAACTTGCCTCCATTGACCGAGCCACTTGGGAACACTGTTGCCATAGTAAATGCTTTGGGAGAAGGGCCCTGAGAACCCACCCCCTCCCCCCGGCCTCCAGCTAGGGTTGCTAGGTCTGCTTCTTCCCCTGCGTCGCGTAAGAATCTGCTTTTACCGGTGGATAGCCTCTGGAGCCTCTGGAGCTAAGTAACTCGCCAGCTTTCCATCCATCGGTGGTGTGTAAATGAGCTCCGCCTCCTCCATACTCACTACATTCATGAACTCACCATAATCTGGTAGCACCAGCCTGGCTGAATGAGGGGAATCCAAGGTCGCCTTTAGCTCATCTGCAAAATACTTTAACAGGGGTAAGCAACGCTTCACCACTGCAGGGACAGGGGGTAAAGATCTTACCCCAAACTTGGAGGAACTCCGCTACGGGGGAGAAGATGGCCAATCCACCCCCAGGCCACCCTACAACACAGCTCCATCAGAGGTGCATTAACCACCAATGCTTCACTCTCCTCCACCGAATCTAAAGCTGGGGCTTTAGGCTAATGTCATCCGATTCACACTCTAAAAAAACCCCAGAGCCAACCAGGGATAATATATCATCCCAGGAATCCTGACTCTGAAACCTGCCAGAGAAACCAGAAGGAGCCTCGTTCAGTTGGTATGACACCCCTATCAACTCCGATCACCGCTGCTGCTCTCTCCCGGCCTCAGACAACCCCATTCCCAAGGTCACTGCACCAGAAGACCCATCGCCTGCAGCCAGCAGCCCCAATCTTTTGCAGTCAGCCCGACACCCAATGGAGGTGGAACCCAGCCGGAGACAATGGTAACACAAACTGGTCCAAACCAAAGCTTCCTGTTTCCACCCCAAGCAAACAGGACAGCACTCATGCTAGGGCACGACCACATGCCCTAGGGCACAATCAGAGGTTCAAACTCAGCTTGTCTTTTTGAATTTACCACTGGCCATATTACTCAAGCAACAAAGGACTGGTTACACAACCAGAGCAGAAAGTAGTTGTTTTTTTTGCAAACACAACTCCTACCCAATCAAGAAAGCATTAGCTACACAAGCAGAGGATAAAGTAGTTAGCTTTTAGCAAGCACAAAACCCAATACCAAGATCCAAATCTCACAACATCTAGGGGACGACTACTCTCTCCCCACAACAGACAGCTAAGTATGAGCCGATTCTCGTAGTCTACATGTGCTTGAAAAGTTCTTAAATTGTGTGACACGTTCTTCCTTCAGGCGAGCTGAAGTGTGAATAATTGCGGCCCCGGTAAGAAAAGTGCAATGTTGCCAATATATTTGTCCGCAACTGTATAAAATGTTATCAGAGGGGCACTGCAAACTAAGCAGCTATAACATCATCCGTGCAGGACTTGTATGAGGTAATGCAAGTCACACACCAAATTGGTGCAATTCTGAAATCCATCAGCTCTCAAACATTAATGGACTAATTCAAAAACAGAGCTGAAAGACTTCATCCTAATGAGAATGCATCCAGGCAATCCTATGCTTGGCCAAGCCCTGACCCAAGAAAGGCTACATTCAATGTAAAAGACATTGGACGCAATCCAGACTGTTCTGAATATGAACATCAATCTGAGTCTAGTAAATAATAATTGCTGTAAACTCTTGACACAAATATAATGTCAATGCAGTGTAGAGGTAATACAAAATACAAGAGATTTAACAAATGGTTTTGGTACAATTCACTCCATTGTGTTCTTCCATTATACTATGTGGATTTATTTAATAATCATATGTCATATTCCATTTTCTATCATTATCGTACAAAAACAATGTTTCTGATTGTTTGGACTTCTATAAGTAAATTAGAAAAAGGTCATTCTAATTGTCGTAATCTTATTTGTTGTTATATATAACCCTGAGATTAGAGAATTGAATTGTGGAATGTCATATCCCTTAAATATAACATTTTGTTATGGCATTTAATAATGACCCGTGTTGTATAAGTACTAGAGATGGGAAGAGATTTGGGCCACTATAGGTAGTCAATATACATTTAGGGCTCTAACAAAGCTTTGGGTAATAGACTAGGGCCTGCCATTATCCATTCAGCAAGAGTAATAAATTGCTAGGCCAAAGCACGTTACATACCACCCAACCAAGATAACAGCTGAGAGGGGGAAACGAAATTCTGCTTTTGTTGAAACATTATGATTTATGTATTTGTAATATAGCACTGTGCTGTTTGTTACTGCCGATGTGTATGTGTGTGTGTGTGTGTGAGCGTGTGTGTGTGTGTGTGTCCATCTGCTGGTTTTAGTCTGGATATTTGGTCACTTTTTTGCAAATAACTTGTGATTATTAGACACACACTATTAATTAACTGTTAATATTTGCACAAATTCTGGAAAAATAATAAAAATAATAAATTATCTCAATTTGAGCAAGTACATTACTTGCCTTTGGAAAGTATTCAGCCCCTTGACTTTTTCCACATTTTGTTACCTTACAGCCTTATTCTAAAATGGATTCAATAAATGTTTTCCCTCATCAATCTATACACAATAACCAATAATGACGAAGCAAAAACTGTTTTATAAATTCTTGCTAATTTATTATAATAAAAAAAACAGAAATATCACATTTACATAAGTATTCAGACCGTTTATTCAGTACTTTGTTGAAGAACCTTTGGCAGCGATTACAGCCTCGAGTCTTCTTAGGCATGACGCTACAAGCTTGGCACACCTGTATTTGGGGAGTTTCTCCATTCTTCTCTGCAGATCCTCTAAAGCTCTGTCAGGTTGGAAGGGGAGCGTCGCTGCACAGCTATTTTCAGGTCTCTCCATCGATCGGGTTCAAGTCCAGATTCTGTCTGGGCCACTCAAGGACAGTCAGAGACTTGTCCCGAAGCCACTCCTGCATTGTCTTGGCTGTGTGCTTAGGGTCGTTGTCCTGTTGGAAGGTGAACCTTCGCCCCAGTCTGAGATCCTGAGACTCTGGAGCAGGTTTTCATCAAGGATCTCGCTGTCCTCCGTTCATCTTTGCCTCGATCCTGACTAGTTTACCAGTCTCTGCCGCTGAAAATGATCACCACCTTCATGCTTCACCAATAGGGATGGTTTCCTCCAGACATGACGCTTGGCATTCAGGCCAAATAGTTCAATCTTGGTTTCTCATGGTCTGAGAGTCTTTAGGTGCCTTTTTGCAAACTCCAGGTGGGCTGTCATGTGCCTTTTACTGAAGAGTAGCTTCCTTCTGGCCACTCTACCATAAAGGCCTGATTGGTGGAGTGCTGCAGAGAAGGTTGTCTTTCTGGAAGGTTCTCCCATCTCCACAGAGGAACTCTAGAGCTCTGTCAGAGTGACCATCAGGTACTTGGTCACCTCCCTGACCAAAGCCCTTCTCCCCCGATTGCTCAGTTTGACCAGGCAGCCAGCTCTAGGAAGAGTCTGGGTGGTTCTAAACTTCTTCCATTTAAGAATGATGGAGGCCACTGTGTTCTTGGTGACCTTCAATGCTGCAGACATTTTTTGGTAGCCTTTTGGTAGCCAATCCTGTCTCGGAGCTCTACGGACAATTCCTTTGACCTCATGGCTTTGTTTTTGCTCTGACATGAACTGTCAACTGTGGGACTTTATATAGACAGGTGTGTGCCTTTCCAAATCATGTCTAATCAATTGAATTGACCACAGGTCAACTACAATGAAGTTGTAGAAACATCTCAAGGACGATCAATGAAAACAGGATGCACTTGAGCTCAATTTCGAGTCTCATAGCAAAGGGTCTGAATACTTATGTAAATAAGGTATTTCTGTTTTTATTTTTTATACATTTGCAAACATTTCTAAAAACCAGTTTTCTCTCTGTCATTATGGGGTATTGTGTGTAGATTGATGCGGGAAAAATGTATTTAATCAATTTTAGAATAAGGGTGTAACGTTACAAAATGTGTAAAAAGTCAAGGGTCTGAATTCTTTCCAATTCACTGTAAATGTTATGTATCACTGTAGCTTTCTTCTCTGACATAAGACGACAGCTGAAATCGAAAAGCTGAGGAGATAATCATTACATTTTGCACGCGTTGGTAAGCATAAGCAAAATGCTCATTTTCCTGATAGCTCACTTTGACACAGGAGCTCATCAATCTTTCAGTCTAAGCGAGAAAAACACAAGTGGATAGAAAATCCATAGAGAGAAAAGAGGCCCCCAATCCCCAATAAAGAGGTCAACAGGCTGGCTGCTTGGGCAGATGATGCATTCCCATTAAAATGGGGAGCGTCCACAACAAACACATTTTAGGGTCTTCATATCGTATTAACATTGAGCCCTGTCAGATCTGGGGGAGAGGGCCATGGAGGATGCTCCATGAGATGCAGGCTAATGGTGGGGACTTAGAGTAGCCGCAGTCAATTGACCTCAGGGCAAATCACTTGACCCCCAACTCCCTCTGGCTCACACTCATATTATGAGCCCTCTGAAAGGGTGACACACACATGCAAGTACATGCGCACATACAAGACAGACATACACAAACACAAACATACAGACATATACACACTCACAAATACAAAGGATTTCCCACACAAACACTGATAGGCAAGCATGAACATT
Organism: Hucho hucho; assembly: GCA_003317085.1. Taxonomy (NCBI): domain Eukaryota; kingdom Metazoa; phylum Chordata; class Actinopteri; order Salmoniformes; family Salmonidae; genus Hucho; species Hucho hucho. Next base: position 193,393 of record QNTS01002418.1, read on the forward strand.
TTAACATACGCAAATATCACATAAACAAGCAATCTGTGTAGTCTTTTGGGCCATATGTTCCAATAATGTTCAGTACAGCAGTCTAGATCTCAAGTGTGTGTGACACACATAACATCAGAATATTACCATGTTACCGGCCCTATTGTGGTATATGGAAGGGAAGAGGGGGTAAACAGCTTAGGCAATGTGTCCATGAAGTCACAGCTCTCTATAGAGTAATATGGGGACATAGTGAAAGGCTGCAGCAATTCCTACTGTCTGTGCTTTGGCTTCTCATCGATATGTAGCTCCCTGTCCATCACATTAGTCATGGGTTTGTGGCAGTTATTTTGTACATGTTCTCTCTAAACCTTTATCCTCATTGATTGTTGCTTGAGAGCTGTGTGAGTACGATTCAATCAAGAGACATGGGGAAAAATAAATAACTAAAAAAGACAGCCTTGAATTTGAATCACCTCAACTGGAGACTTGGAACAGAACAAAATTAAACAACTCCCTGTCATCTCTACCAATGTTTGACAACATCTCAGTGTCTATGACACACTTTTAGAGATATGGATTTAGTTTTGCATAGAGAGACAAGGCATTTTGATTAGTGCCCTCTAGTGGCTACTGGTAATGTTGTGCTACTGTATGTACATTACACCAAGCCCTGACAGGCTGTTGACTATTACATTATCTCAAAGAAAATCATCTGAAATGTCCATTACAACCTTGTTCTACATGCAAATGGTTACAGATTTTAAGGGTGCGGAATGTAATAAGAATGTTTTTGAAATCCAAACTGAAGTACACTTTTTGATCATTATGATCATACTAGAAGCATGGTCAAGCTCTAGCTACAACTCTGAGAGTGAGCAGCTCACTAAGCATAACATATCATAAATCCGTTGATGGGGAGAACGAGGGTGCTCAGTGCTGCTCTCCTGCACGGTCCAGTGACAGTGTGCCTGACCTGTGAGCATGGCTGCTAATCAAGACTAATCATCCAGCTATGCATAGAAATTGTGAATGCCAGAGAATGGAAAAAATCCCTTCCAATTAGTGTTTGGGCAGGATGGACCCTGATGCCCCCTTATGCAGCAGAACACTGTTGTGTCCCAACTGGCACCCTTCCCCCTGCAAGCAGCAGCTCTGCAGTACAGACAGGAAGAGACCATCAGTTCTCTGTTACAGCGAGGTGTCATGTCTGGTACGTTTTGATGCCATCATGGCAGAATATTCATGTTAATAAAAACAATGAGGGCTTTGACTTGATTTCTGAACTGAGACGTGTACGTTGGGGTTTATGCTGCGCTCACATGCTAGTCAGAATTAGGAAACTTGTAGAACTTCAATCAGTTACCAAGTTTCCTAGTTCTGACTAGCATGTGAACACGGAATGTATAAGTACTGTCCTGTGACGTGATGCTGCAGAGATGCTGTAGACGTGGTGAGGGAAGAACTAAGAGCTGTAAAAAAAAAAAAAAATCCTCCGGTAATGGTAAAAGAAAATCCACCTCAATATACAAAAACAAACAATGTTATTCTGTAGATGTTTTTGTTGAAAACGCTTGCTGATCCTTAACATGGGAGCCCACAAGGGTGCGTGCTCAGCCCCCTCCTGTACTCCCTGTTCACCCATGACTGTGTGGCCATGCACGTCTCCAACTCAACCATCAAGTTTGCTGACGACACAACAATAGTAAGTCTGATTACCAACAACAACCAGACAGCCAACAGGGAGGAGGTGAGGGCCCCGGTGGAGTGGTGCCAGGATAATAACCTCTCCTTCAATGTCAACAAAATGAAGGAGCTGATCGTCGAGAGGGTGAAAATCTTGAAGTTCCTCGGTGTGCACATCACTGACAACCTGAAATGGTCCATTCACACAGACATTGTGGTGAAGAAAGGCTGAAGAGGCTGAAGAAATTTGGCTTGGCCCCTAAGACCCTCACAAACCTCTACAGGTGCACCACTGAGAGCATCCTGTCGGGCTGCATCACCGCCTGGTACGGCAATTGCACCGTCCGCAACCGCAGGGCTCTCCAGAGGATGGTGCGGTCATCCCAACACATCACTTGGGGCACATTGCCTGCCCTCCAGGACATCTACAGCACCCGGTGTCACAGGAAGGTCAAGAAGATCACCAAAGATTTCAACCACCCGAGCCACAGCCTGTTCACCCCGCTACCAGCTAAAAGACAGAGACAGTACAGATGCATCAAAGCTGGGACAGAGAGACTGATAAACAGCTTCTTAACTCAAGGCCATCAGACTGTTAAATCGTCACCACTAGCCGGCCTCTGACCAGTACCCTGCCTTGAACCTTAGCAACTGTTACTAGCTGGCTACCACCCGGTACTCTACCGTGCACCTTAGACTGCTGCCCTATGTAAATAGTCATTGAACACTGGTCACTTTAATAATGTTTTTAATAACGTTTTAATAACGCTACAAGCTTGGCACACCTGTATTTGGGGAGTTTCTCCCATTCTTCTCTGCAGATCCTCTCAAACTTCGTCAGGGTGGATGGGGAGTGTTGCTTCACAGATATTTTCAGGTCTCTCCAGAGATGTTCAATCTGGTTCAAGTCCGGGCTCTGGCTGGGCCAATCAAGGCCATTCAGAGACTTGTCCCGAAGGCAATCCTGTGTTGTATTGGCTGTGTGCTTAGGGTCGTTGTCCTGTTGGAAGGTGAACCTTCACCCCAGTCTGAGGTTGTGAGCTTTCTTGAGCAGGTTTTCATCAAGGATCTCTCTGTACTTTGCTCTGTTCATCTTTTCCTCGATCCTCACTAGTCTCTCAGTCCCTGCCGCTGAAAAACATACCCACAGAATCATGTTGCCACCACCATGCTTTACCGTAGTGATGCTGCCAGGTTTCTTCCAGACGTCATCCTTGATGGCCAAAAAGCTCAATTTTAGTCTCATCTGACCAGTGTACCTTCTTCCGTATTTCTGGGGAGTCTCCCACATGCCTTTTTGTGAAGACCAAACGTGTTTGCTCATACTTTTCTCTGTGGAGTGTACGGCTTAAAGTGGTCCTATGGACAGATACTCCAATCTCCGCTGTGGAGCTTTGCATCTCCTTCAGGGTTATCTTTGGTCTCTTTGTTGCCTCTCTGATTAATGCCCTCCTTGCCTGGTCCTTGAGTTTTGGTGGGTGGCCCTCTCTTTGCAGGTTTGTTGTGGTGCCATATTCTTTCAATTTTTTTATAATGGATTTAATAGTGCTCCGTGGGATGTTCAAAGTTTTTGATATTTTTTTATAACCCAACCCTGATCTGTACTTCTCCACAACTTTGTCCCTGGCCTGTTTGGAGAGCTCCTTGGTCTTCATGGTGCCGCTTGCTTGGTGGTGCCCCTTGCTTAGTGGTGTTGCAGACTCTGGGGCCTTTCAGAACAGGTGTATATATACTGAGATCATGTGACAGATTATGTGACACTTAGATTGCACACAGGTGGACTTTATTTAACAAATTATGTGACTTCTGAAGGTAATTGGTTGCACCAGATCTTCTTTCGGGGCTTCATAGCAAAGGGGGTGAATACATATGCACGCACCAATTTTCCGTTTTTAGTTTTTTGAAATTTTTGGAAACAATTACATATATTTTTTCACTTCACCAATTTGGACTATTTTCTGTATGTCCATTACATGAAATCCAAATAAAAATCTATTAAAATTACAGGTTGTAATGCAACAAAATAGGAAAAACGCCAAGGGGGATGAATACTTTTGCAAGGCACTGAATGTATATATATACACTACCGTTCAAAAGTTTGGGGTCACTTAGAAATGTCCTTGTTTTTGAAAAGCACATTTTTTGTCCATTAAAATCACATCAAATTGATCAGAAATACGGTGTAGACATTGTTAATGATGTAAATGACTATTGTAGCTGGAATTGGCAGATTTTTTATGTAATATCAACATAGGTGTGAAGAGGCCTATTATCAGCAACCATCACTCCTGTATTCCAATGGCACGTTGTGTTAGCTAATCAAAGTTTGTCATTTTAAAAGGCTAATTGATCATTAGAAAACCCTTTTGCAATTATGTTAGCACAGCTCAAAACTGTTGTTTCACAAGTCCTCAACTGGCAGCTTCATTAAATAGTACCCGCAAAACACTAGCCTCAACGTCAACAGTGAAGAGGCAACTCCGGGATGCTGGCCTTCTAGAAAGAGGTCCTCTGTCCAGTGTCTGTGTTCTTTTGTCCATCCTAATTGTTTATTTGTATTGGCCAGTCTGAGAAATGGCTTTTTCTTTGCAACTCTGCCTAGAAGGCCAGCATCCCGGAGTCGCCTCTTCACTGTTGACGTTGAGGCTGGTGTTTTGCGGGTACTATTTAATGAAGCTGCCAGTTGAGGACTTGTGAGGCATCTGTTTCTCAAACTAGAAACTGTAATGTACTTGTCCTCTTGCTCAGTTGTGCATATCTATGTAGATATCTATGTAGATAGTCCATTAAAAGTTTGCAGTTTCCAGCTACAATAGTCATTTACAACATTAACAATGTCTACACTGTATTTCTGATCAATTTGATGTTATTTTAATGGACAAAAAACAAGGACATTTCTAAGTGACTCCAAACTTTTGAACGGTAGTGTGTATATATATATATATATATTCCGGACTCAGACATTGCTCGTTCTGATATTTTTTTATTTCTTTCCTTTTATTTTTAGGGGATTGTGTGTAATGTTTTGTATTGTTAGGTATTACTGCACTCTTGGAGCTATAAACATAAGCATTTCGCTGCACCTGCGATAACATCTGCAAAATGTGTTTTCTACCAATAAAATATGATTTTGGTTTGATTTGTGTTAAGTTTTTCCCTCTCTCTCTCTCTCTCTCTCTCTCTCTCTCTCTCTCTCTCTCTCTCTCTCACTCACAAACACACACGAGTGCTCTCGTCTAGCATGTGGGGCTAGTGCAATAGCTCTTTCGTGAATCAGTGATCCTCTGGTTTGGCTCTGGCCCGAAACTCCTGGTCCCACTGGCAGTAGATACAGGCTATTTAAATGCTCCATTGGAGAGAAATTATAGTTTATGCAAGGTCACTGGGGATGTGATAATTATAATCACAGGTTTTTGGCTCTGCAATGACAGCCATTTGTTATTTTCACTTGAGTAATTCCTGCAGCCCGAGGATGTTGACAAGCGTGCACTGATTTAGTGGCCTCCAGCCCCCTCCTCCCCTAAAAACCCTCCCCATGGAGACGCCAGTCAGGCAGCCAGGCAGGCAGCCAGGCAGGCAGGCAGCCTGCGCCCCCCCCCCCCCCCCCCCCCCCCCCCCCCCCCNACCCCATGTAGTCAGTTTGATTTCTGCAATAGGTTTCTGCTCTTCGTCTGTTCACTCACATTTATGGCAAAACATTTCGGCCGCACATCCTAGAAACAGGAGGCCAGAACTTTTAATGTGGAGATGAGCTTGTCACTTCATCTATCAGTGAGAGAATATGGGGAGAATGTACAAAAATGTATCTTACTGCTATTATATCTATTGAGGTCTTAGGTCTTACAGTACTAATACCAACACTAACAATGCAAGGGAATATTGAATCCCTTATTCAGTAAAGAACCCAGTCAGCGATTACAGGAAAAATGTGTTCATCTGTCAAATCAGTCAATAAACTAGTTGCCTTTCACATTGCCACATTGAGCCAATGCATAGCTAGCTGCAGGCATATTAGGCAGCCACGTCTCCAAGGTAAGGATTTGCTACTTATTCTCCGTCTAATTGCGGTGCAACTGTAGCTTCTTTCTCTGTCTCCATGTGAAGGACAATCCAATCCTCCACAGAGAACGAAGGGGGAAAAAGCATCATTAGGCATTCCACTTCGAAGGCCCTAATCCCAATTGGATTTGTGAGAAATCTGAAGGCAATGCAATTGTGCAATTTGCACACAAAGTGGTCCGAATTGATCTAAAATAAACCCTCAACTTTAAATGTGCAAAAAAGACTAGCAGATAATTACATCATTTAGGAAATTGATTGCTTTGGAGTCAATGCAAAAGCTTTAGGAAACAGAAGATAAATGGCGACAGGGTCTGTTTTAGGGGGGAACCATTGACGTTGACGATGACCAAAGAAAGATTATATATTTCAAGCTGCACAAAAAGGTGAGGACAAAATCTAAGTGCTTCAGAGGGGACAATGGAAGACAGAATTAGGGCCAACAAAAGATTTCATTAAGCCAAACAAGGCTTAACTACAAAATCAATATGTCATAATTAAACCAGGAGACTTGCCTTTAGTGCAGAGAAAGAGAAAAGGTAGAAAGGGACTTATTTGGACTAAATGATGGCCAGGGCTATTAAGATTTGAAGATACATGCTTTGGCCACACAAAAGACACTACTCAATATATATTTATTCCTTTCCTTTGTGGGAAGACTTTCTTTCATGCTCAGTATTAGAGAGCAATAGCCGTGGATCTGTCAGTGGGACTAAGCAGCACTACAGAGAGCAGACAGCGGAAACACTGGACTTTACAAGAACCCTTACAATTGTTTTGACTTATTTAACCTTTATTTAACTAGGCAAGTCAGTTAAGAACAAATTCTTATTTACAATGACGGCCTACCCCGGCCAAACCCTCCCCTAACCCAGACGACGCTGGGACAATTGTGAGGCGCCCTATGGGACTCCCGATCACGGCCAGTTGTGATACAGCCCGGGATCGAACCAGGGTCTGTAGTGATGCCTCTAGCACTGATGCCTCTAGCACTGCGAAAAACATAAGGAGCCAAGTTCTGTTATACAAGTTAAACCAGGTTTGTTTGGCTCTTTTGTATACGGGCAAAATAAACAGTCTAATAGCTAATCAGAAAAGTAAATGTTTATCTTAAAATCATGGCAGAATATTTCATGGTATTTAGAAGTCTTTAAAATAATTATCCAATTGGCATCTATACTATTGTAGAAGGGAAGCCATTGGTCATTTCAGATGTATCTTTTGCCTGTTAGAAGTGCCTCTTATTCTGCTACTAGCTTATTAACTGTGATCCCCCATTTTAAGATTCATCTTTATACAGAGAGGTCATACTTTGAGTGAATTCATTTAAGCACTGTTCCACTTGAGGCAACGGGTGGAGATTTAATACATTACAGTTGAATGGGAGTGCAGAATACCTGCACACAGAGAACCTGACAAATGAACATTTGTTCTGCCTCATCTATATTTTATGAATACAGCACTACTACAATCTGAGAACCATTGTTATCCTCTCCAATATTATCCTCTTTTTGGTCGTTTCATTAATTTGCATTTGAGGAAGCGGGCGGGAATCTTGTATTTTCCCCCCAAATAACCTTCCCTGGAATTTATCAACTGAAAATTCGGGACAGATATAGGCATGTTAATCTATTCTAGGTCATGTATTTAGCAAGGACAAGGATTTCAGCCAGGTCATAGTAAGGTCAAACACAATACCTTAGGCGACCAGCCTGGGTTGTCAATATACATGATGTTTGTGACACACTATCTAGGTTTCATCTGCCACCCATTTACATGCATTAGCTGTTATCCATTAGTAGATTTGTAAATGTGTAAAAAAAAAAGTACATTTGGGAATTTTGCTTCTGAAACAGTTCCCTTCAGGCATAGTGAGGGAACGGGAGAAAAGGGACAGCGCCACCTGCTTAGGAAAAATTTGAGTAGAATTGGCATTAAGACAATTAAACATTATTACGCGTTAAGCGCTATTAGCACTAATCCTGTTAGCAGTGTAATTGGAAAACATTAGTATTATAGTGGGAATGTAGTATTAACCAAAAGGTTACTGGTTCAAATCCCTGTTAAGGTAATGAGTGTTGTACTTAGGTACTTCATCTGGATTACCTATCTAGCTGTTAGCGGACAACGCCAAACACATGCATACATGACTTCTGCAGTCCTTTCATTCTGTGAATTATAGTTAGTCCAAGACATATTTAAGTGAATGAGCACAGATTCCAACTGATAACTGGTTAGTTATTGCTTTCCTTGGGTTGGATAAATGTCATTTTGCCTGGCAAAAGAAAAGAAAAGTGAAAAACCAGTAACAAAATCCCACAATAATGAGGATTCCAAGCGCCCTTACAGGGATAATAATCCTAATAATAATAATAATCAGTGACACACACCTTTTTAATGGTCCTCATATTTCTCAGGAGTTGGCCGCATTATGAATACAAATTCCCTGTGCAGGAATCAATTATGAATTATATATGTAGAAGAAATGAGTAGCTTTCTCCTAGTCTGCTAAGGGTCGCTACAGTCACCTTCCTGTGAGGAGGCTTTCATTAGCCCTGGGGCTCTGTGGCTGGCTGAAGGGGGGAGTAGGGGGATGTATGGGTGTGGGATATCTCTAGCAGAAATAACAAACGAGGCCACTCTGCTGATAAGGGGAGCTGGTGGCCGGCTGCCGGGCGATAGCAGGCCCCCACTGCATCGATCTCATTTCCAGGGGTCAGCCTCCGCCTCCCTCCCCACGCCTCCCTGAGATGCAGAAATTAATACGCCTCCCCCAAGTCATTACAGGAATTTACCCCCCCCCCCCCCACAGACCCCCTCCTTAAGAGTCAGGGCTTTATCAATCTGTTTCTCTTCAGTGCATTAAGTGTTTGCTGGGTATGTGGATATTTTTTAGACACTACAGATTGAACCACTGTGCACCACTTTTGTTAAAGGAAACAGAAATCATCAGAACATGGTGGTGAATATTAGAATAATTAGTCAGAAACATGTGAGAAGAATAGGAAATGTGCAGAACATTTTTCTTCAACTACAATGTTGACCGAAAAGAGTGTCAGCTGCTACACACTAGCACTCCGATATCGCTCCTGGAATGTATGACTTCACAGATATGTATGCATAGGGTTAATATGCTTTTGCCTTCTAAAAAAAGCAGCATAAAAGCTAACAGGCTTCAGTGGATGACGTTAAGCCTTGCTTCTTGTGCCATACACACTTTCTGAAGCATTAATCTATGAAATTAATCAAAAATTGCTCCAAAGTTCTAAAGTAACGCGGCCTCTCTGTGTCTTCTGTTTCAGGAGATTTATCTCGAACAGGGTTTGCCCCAAAATGCTCTTAGAAAGTGTGTTTAACTGTCTAACCGCTCCAATACAATTAAAAACACTTGCAAAGAGAGAAAATGACAATTTCTGCTACAATGGATAACATAGCACAAAAAGGAGAACAATAAAACGGGTACAAGTACTTTCAGTATGGGTTTCATACTTTTTAATTTGATCATCTAAATTATAATGTATTTTTCGAAGTTATATTTTTGAACATTCTGCATTTAACATGAGCATACCCATAAGCCTAATACTTTGGCAAGGAGTAAGTTATCACAGAAAATGCGATTTTGTACGTTAAAGTGTAAGTGTAACTCCCCAAATACCAGTGTGCCAAGCTTGTACAGTAGTGTCATACCCAAGAAGACTCAAGGCTGTAATCGCTGCCAAAGCTGCTTTAACAAAGTACTGAGTAAAGGGTCTGAATACTTATGTAAATGTCATAATTTTTTATTATACATTTGCAAACATTTCTAAAAACCTGTTTTTGCTTTGTAAATATGGGGTATTGTGTGTAGATTGATGAGGGGGGGAAACAATTTAATCAATTTTAGAATAAGGCTCTAAACTAACAAAATATGAAAAAAGTCAAGAGGTCTGAATACTTTACGAATACACTGTATTCACATTACCAAATAACTGATTAAAACACACTGTTTTGCAATGAAGGTGTACTGTAGCCTCAACAGCACCCCCAGGGTAGCACCACAGCTATTTTCTGTCCTCCTTTTCAATACAAAACTTAGATTGCTCATGGTTCTCACCTCCTTCCATAGACTTACGCAGGAATTATGATGACTCCTGGAGCACTTTGCTCTTGCAGCAGGAACTGGCATGTTGTCCATCCAATCAAAGGATCAGATCATTAATTTAGTACTGAAGCATAAACTACAGCTAGCTAGCGCTGGAGTGCATTTTTTATTTTACTAGGCAAGTCAGTTAAGAACAAATTCTTATTTTCAATGACGGCCTAGGAACAGTGGGCTAACTGCCTGTTCAGGGGCAGAACGACAGATTTGTACCTTGTCAGCTCGGGGATTTGAACTTGCAACCTTTCGGTTACTAGTCCAACACGCTAACCACTAGGCTACCCTGCCGCATAAAGTGTGGTGAGTAGTAGAAAGACAATAGTTGAACAGTTTTGAACAAATTAATTTCTTCACAAATTAAGGAGAAGCAGCAGAGAGAGAGAGAGCTAGCTATATTTTTTTGTATATCTTTCTTCCTCTTAGTTTACCTTTCACTTACTTAGCTAGCTAATATACAGTGGGGCAAAAAAGTATTTAGTCAGCCACCAATTGTGCAAGTTCTCTCACTTAAAAAGATGAGAGAGGCCTGTAATTTTCATCATAGGTACACTTCAACTATGACAGACAAAATGAGGAAAAAAAATCCAGAAAATCACATTGTAGGATTTTTTATGAATTTATTTGCAAATTATGGTGGAAAATAAGTATTTGGTCACATACAAACAAGCAAGATTTCTGGCTCTCACAGACCTGTAACTTCTTCTTTAAGAGGCTCCTCTGTCCTCCACTCGTTACCTGTATTAATGGCACCTGTTTGAACTTGTTATCAGTATAAAAGACACCTGTCCACAACCTCAAACAGTCACACTCCAAACTCCACTATGGCCAAGACCAAAGAGCTGTCAAAGGACACCAGAAACAAAATTGTAGACCTGCACCAGGTTGGGAAGACTGAATCTGCAATAGGTAAGCAGCTTGGTTTGAAGAAATCAACTGTGGGAGCAATTATTAGGAAATGGAAGACATACAAGACCACTGATAACCTTCCTCGATCTGGGGCTCCACGCAAGATCTCACCCCGTGGGGTCAAAATGATCACAAGAACGGTGAGCAAAAATCCCAGAACCACACGGGGGGACCTAGTGAATGACCTGCAGAGAGCTGGGACCAAAGTAACAAAGCCTACCATCAGTAACACACTACGCCGCCAGGGACTCAAATCCTGCAGTGCCAGACGGGTCCCCCTGCTTAAGCCAGTACATGTTCAGGCCCGTCTGAAGTTTGCTAGAGAGCATTTGGATGATCCAGATGAGGATTGGGAGAATGTCATATGGTCAGATGAAACCAAAATA
>QNTS01002418.1:208701-239131 GCA_003317085.1 Hucho hucho
TGACCAAATACTTATTTTCCACCATAATTTGCAAATAAATTCATAAAAAATCCTACAATGTGATTTTCTGGATTTTTTTTCCTCATTTTGTCTGTCATAGTTGAAGTGTACCTATGATGAAAATTACAGGCCTCTCTCATCTTTTTAAGTGAGAGAACTTGCACAATTGGTGGCTGACTAAATACTTTTTTGCCCCACTGTAAGTATGCTTAGGATAGGGAAAACCCTTATGTCATGATCGTAGCTCTGCAATGGAGCTGGGCTCAGCTCCCCACCACCACCAATGTAAATGAGATATGAGCGGGCACTGAATTAGGCCCCTTTTCTTCTGCAGGATGGCTTCAGCAAATAGGGTGAGATAAGGAAATCCCTGTAATTACACAGAGACGCATTGGTCAATTCAACACTGTAAGTACCTGAGCGTGTTTGCCTGCTCCAAGAAAAAGGGAGGGAGGGGATAGAAGACCTGAATTCCTTATCCTCTGTGATATTAAGTGATTCTAGTGAGATCAATCGAAGTACATCAGGCCAGAATGTTAAGACGAGCACCCGGAGCTTGGCCCCTTTGTGGCTGCTATCGCTCTATCATTTTTTGGTAATATCATTTCTGAATAAAATTTTATGGCTCATTACTTTTCGGTGGAGACTGTCAGTAATGGAATCTAAAGTAAGGAAGGCTAGGCCTTTGTGCCTGGGCTCTCGCTCTGTTAACATGTTATTTATTTCTAATTGACTGATTATAAAACACTGCGTTATCATTTCTGATATTTAAAAGCGAAGGAGTCAATCATCATTTGGTCAAAAGGTTTCCCAATGAACAATTAAGTTGTAATGGGACACTTGTTCTATCTAATCCCATGGTGTATGATGTCATTAAACAAGCTCCAATAATCAACTTGAGAAGGCTAGAGTTTTCACATGGCGGGCACTTATTACTGATGTATCACCTCATATAATGATAAAACATTGTTCTATAAGCTCTTTCATGCAATGCAATGTGCAGGAGCTATAGAAGACTCAAGTGTATAGGGAGGTTTTATTAAAAGAGGTTCAAAGTGGCACTGGTGCCATGCAGGGAGAGTTTGGGGAAAGAGATCAATTAACCCCAACTAGACCCCAAAACAACTTGACTACGCAACTCAGAAACACAAACACAAATCAAATCAAATCAAATGTATTTCTAAAGCCCTTCTTACATCAGCTGCACAGAGTGCTGTACAAAAACAAGGCTAAAACCCCAAACAGCAAGCAATGCAGGTGTAAAAGCACGGTGGTTAGGAAAAACTCCCTAGAAAGGCCAGAACCTAGGAAGAAACCTAGAGAGGAACCAGGCTGTGAGGGGTGGCCAGTCCTCTTCTGGCTGTGCCAGGTGCAGATTATAACAGAACATGGACAATATGTTAAAATGTTCATAGAACAGGCAGAACAGTTGAAACTGGAGAAGCAGCACGGCCAGGTGGACTGGGGACATCAAGGAGTCATCAGGCCAGGTAGGCCTTGAGGAATGGTCCTAATGCTCAGGTCCTCTGAGAGAGAGAGAGAGAGAGAAAGAAAGAGAGATAATTAGAGAGAGCATACTTAAATTCACACAGGACACCGGATAAGAGGGGAGAAATACTCCAGATATAACAGACGGACCCTAGCCCCCCGACACATAAATTACAGCAGCGTAAATAAATTGCTCATAACTGTACTAACTTTCATTTTAACACAGGCCTGTCTTAAAGGACATAATAATTATCATATTTGCCTGTGCATTGAAATTAAATCATATCAACATCATATCCAAGTATAATGAATGCAATATTAGTATTTACAAGCTGTACATATATTTGATAGTGTCTGGGTGTGCAGGAAAATCTATCAGGAAAATGTTTTCCTATCCTATTTCCTCCTCTCTCTCCATGGTGACAAAACGACAGGCAGTTTTAGACTCTCAGGTCCTTGACTGTCACAAGGTCATAGGGAAGGTTTTAATTGCTGTGGGCTGTTAGCAATGTGCTTTCATGGGCCTCGCCATGATAAATTACTCATTGGTTGAAAAGCTAGTCTATATAAACAAGCTTATCTCCCCCTCTATAATGAAAAATGAGTTGTGAGTATCATTGTTAATCACTGTAATTGTTAAGAGGGTTGGTTTTCACCGTCTACCCATTATTGATTTTTTTTTACATTAAAATCCTGCTGCTTCTGCCTCACATTCTAATTCCATATAATCCTCCTAATTAGTTATTTTTGGCTCCCGTGTCTCTCTCATACCCAGTTATCTAGAAGATAAAGGGAATTGCTTGTCCCACTACTCACACATTATAGTGTAGATATCCCCTGGTCTGTGTCTCCATGGTCTGTGGATTTTACCACTGCAGCATAATAAATACTGATTTTCACCTTTAATTCTGCGCTATTTTAGTAACTAACTATATATCATCAAGATGATCTGCCAGCTCTTGCAATGGGGAGGGTTTTGATATCTTAAAGGGGCAATCTGCAGGTACTACCATCATTTTTGAACTTATAAATTAATGATATGCTATGTACCCATTGATTCTTGAAGAACATACATTGCCTTCTGAAAGTATTGAAACCCCTTTACTTTATCCATATTTTGTTGTGTTACAGCCTGAATAAAACAAATTATTAAATTGCGATTTTCTGTTACTGATCTGCACATAATACCCCATAATGTTAAAGCTGAATTTTGTTTGTAGAAAACAAATTCATAAAAAATGAAAAGCTTGAGTCAATAAGTATTCAACCTCTTTGTTATGTCAAGCCTAAATAAGTTGAGGAGTAAAAATGTGTTTAACAAATCACATAAGTATCATGAGGTATCCTTCCTAACTCAGTTGCCAGAGAGGAAGGAAACTGCTCAGGGATTTCACCATGAGGCAAATGGTGATTTTAAAACAATTACAGAGTTTGATGGTTGTGGTATGAGAAAACTGAGGAAGGATCAACAACACTATAGTTACTCCACAATACTAACCTAATTGACAGAGTGAAAAGAATGAAGCCTGTACAGAATAAAAAATATTCCAAAACATGCATCCTGTTTGCAACAAGGCACGTAAATATGCGCTATGCAGAAATCACTTCGCCTTTTCCTGGTTGATAAAATTTGAATACAGTGCATTCGGAAAGTATTCAGACCCCTTGACTTTTTCCAGCCTTACAGCCTTATTCTAAAATTGATTTATTCATTTTTTCCCCTTATAAATCTACACATAATACCCCATAATGACAAAGAGTATTCAGACCACAAAATGTGGAAAAAGTCAAGGGGTGTGAATACTTTCTGAAGGCACTGTAACTTAGTTCAACTGTCAAACCCCATCAGAACCCAAAATATAAGCTTGTTTTACTACAATGTTTGTAAACAAATCAAATTTAAACAAACACTGTATTGCCTCAAAACATGGATACAACTAAATGCTGATATCATTGATGGCCAGTCCTTGCATCTGTAGCTCTGTCTATGAATTTGAGATTGGTTACATTTCTCCAGCCCCATCCCTTAGCTTTTTACTTTGCCGCTTAGAAGCCCAATTAACTATCAAAATGAGAGATCACTAATTTAGCTTTTCAATAGCGGTAATGACATTATTGGTAGTGCCGAGGGTTGATCTGGTGTAATAGGCTCATATTCAGCTAATAACTGATTGATAAAGTTTTACAGTTTAATCTTAGCCAACTAAACAACTGAAGTAACCAAAGTGCCCTATACTTACTGCACATAATTTTCAGCAAGTTCTGACTGATGCGGAAGAGTAGGCCTATTATGTAGCTAATCAGTTTAATAGAATGGAAAGTGACATTATGCTTCAATATTTCATGCCACCTGCATGGCCGATATGATGTTAATTAATTATCTGTATGGCAGTTAAAACAAGCCCAAGGCCCCAGTCTGTGCTTGTTGTGCAATGGCATGTCATTAACCTTTCCACTACGATGGGATTCCCTTACAAGATCATCACCATGTTGATGATATAATTATTATAAATTCAATCTCTCCGTTTGGTTGGTGTTGTTAATTACTTGTCGGTAATGAGCGTCTTCTGATTATGCTGCTTCCTTCCGTCACTTCAGAGAAAGCAGCATGGCGGCATTAATGTGGCTCGGTTCTGTCTCCCCCCACCGCCCAACTAGAGCCTCCTCATGGGTGAACACCAGGCGGGCGGGTGCCACCACTACTCATAATTAATCATCTTTTCAGTGGGAAAGATACACTCCAGAATTCAGACTTTCTCTGTATAATTATTAGGGGGTCCTTTAATTATCCAGAGCATGGAAGCAAGGCCCCGCTTATCAATAAATCAGCCAGGACAGTAGAAGCTCAATTGATGCGACATTTCTGAAATTATCCTATCTACAGACATGCCAATAAGCCACAAGAAAGAGCTGAATACTGTTAAACACTTCTTTCCGTGTTTCTCTTAAGAGGTAATTGCTGTCAGGGATTTAAGGGCTATTTATGCTGGTAGGATGAGAGGAGTAAAATCAGTAAAGAGGGTAAGCTTTTACTGTTACACCTGGTAGGAATGAATAGGACCAGCACAAAAAAAGTTATAAAGGCAAATGGCAGTCTGAGTGAGGATGATTCATTCATCAAAGCATTTCCATAAACTAAATAACACAAAGAATGTTCCATCTAACAGCATCAGGGTTTTTTTTACATTTTGTTTGGAAATAAAAAAAATATGTCTCCTCCTGCAGTAAAACTGGTAAATCATATAATGTGTATCAGTTGAACAAGTCTACAGATGACAGCATGACAGCAGACTGCTCTGGTAGTAGTAACATGTCATGACGAGGAGCCAAGGCAGAGTGTGTGCTACATTTACATGTTCTCCTCTGATCACTGTTTCATCTCAGGATCCTGCCCTACACCCACCTGGAGAAGACATTTCTCAGTTCACTGATCCTAAACCCGAAAAGAGGAGTTTTGTGCATGTCTGTTTTCACTGATATTGTTAATTATAAACAACTTGTGTCATGATAGGTTTGTCTCACTGAGCATCATAGCTGTGTACAAAAAACTATGCCTTTGGGTTGTAGGTGATGACCCACACTTCTATTGGTGAAGTGACACTTTGGGGAGGCAATCTGCGGCATTCAGCAACACTCATTGAGCCCTGTGATTTTTTTTAATTACCCAGTCGTAACAGAATAGAACTTAAGGTCCAACTGCATGATTTTAATTAAAGACAAGTTCCTCTTTGTCTGAGTCCATGCTTAGGTTACTAATCTGAATTCAATAAGTCCATATGTTGCAGGTAGGAGGCTAATGTGTAAACAGGGAAAATATTGAAACCCATTGCATTTAATTTGGCTGTGATCAATTCAGATTGACTCCACTTAAAATGCAAATGCTTCTCAGGTCAAATCTCCCTTCCTCTACATTGGCGGTGGTCCCAGAACTGCTGCTCCCCTCCATCCTGCCTCTTACAAGACACCAGTATCCACCCTGTTTGTCAACTAAAAGACGTTGTTTAGCCCTTTCTGTAATGTGGGGACTTACAGGTAATTTTTTTTTTATCAGACTCTCTACTTCATTTAGCTGAGCATCAAATACAGGCAAAACATGATATACAGTGGGGTCCAAAATTATTGACACCCCTGACAAAGATGAGCAAAAATGACAGTAACAGTTCATTTAAAGAGTATTGTAATTAATTGTTATAATTCATAGTTACACTGTAATAACAACATCTAACTGGTGGTAATTGCTGTCCATACAGGGGTGTAACAACGAATGCTTGTTACCATGTTACAAATGTTAAAGTTTCCCATAGCATCCCAATGCACCATATTTTAGCCTGCACAAACCATGTGATAAGTGTTAGCCAATTGAAAACCGACCACCTCATTGACCCAACACTACAATAATGATCTGGAGTCTGATGCCCAGGCAAATGGGTCAACAAACGGTTCACATAAAAAAATACTTTAAATAAAATCCATTCAAATTGTATTTGTCACATGCGCTGAATACAACAGGTGTAGACCTTACAGTGAAATGCTTACTTAAAAGCCCTTAATTAACCAACAATTCAGTTTTAAGAAAATACAAAAAGAATTCATTATAATAATTTAACGGTGCATTTGACAATGGGTCAGTTACTTTAACCATACATTTTTAAACACAATAATAAACAGTTATTTTTAAAATTGTGAGATAGTAATTCGTGCTTGCCAAATTGTAAGTCTATTAAGCCTGGTTGAATAATGGTTTATAAATCCACTTAAATGCTATAGGTTTGCTAGCTAGCTAGCCTACTGTTGGCTATCTATCTAACTGTAGATAGCTAGCTAGCAAACGTTAGCTGCCGTTTTTGTTGCGGGCACCAACTAGGCTAGGTAACTAATTACCATCTACAGAATAGACTTTCCATGCAAACTGTTGAGTTTTTTGGGGATTAGCTTGCACGCTAGCTACGTAACCTTGACTAGCTAGCTAGCTACCTAAAGCTGGGAAATATGCTATGGTTGCTCCACGCTAGCTAACTTGCTAGCTAACGTTAGCTGGGCTCGATGGTCTTATCTTCCCTGACCTTGTTCTCAGTGTATCTGTACCCCAAGGGTATTACATGAGACACACCCAGCATGTTAACGTTAGCTAGCTAGCTGTGTCAACACAAGCACTATTATTGCTAGCTGGATAACACAACAACTAGCAAGGTAGCTAGCTAGGCTATATGCCTAAACTATACAAATCATGATGAGGATAACTAAGGGTAATGTAGAGTGTCTATTCTAAATTGTCATACATTATTCTTCTTCTCTACCACAGATTCCCACAAGGTCTCAGACTCCAGGAGAGGAAAATGCTTACAATAAAGAAAGATTAAGATTGGAAATGATGCAAACAATTACATTAAATGGAAGCTAGAATCTATCTGCAATATTAAATCTGATCTAAAAAAAAAAGAAACAAAAAGGGAAGAACAAGACAATCACATTTTTCTAAATTAGCTAGCCATCTAGGCTATTTACCATACTATAGGCTACGGATTTGAGTCACCACTAGAATAGTTATTTTTATGTTATTGAGTAGGCCTATATCTTTTATTGTTAGATATTATTAATTTAACAATAAAAACTAATATTTTGTAAGAAATGTAAGGTATTTTTACATGCTGCAATAAAGTTGACTAAAGTAGTAGCTCATATTTTGCTTGTAGGTATTTTCACTTGTTAATGAGTAATAAGTCATTATATAGAAATTACTCATAGGTAACTATAAAGATATTCTTCACTTTAAATAGTTAAATCCTCTGTAACAACTAGCGACAACCTTGTACTTACACATACTGTATGTACTCTGTGGTGTATTAGTATGTTTATTTTCTCACTTGGATGGGGCTTTCAGAAGCTGACGATTAGATTGTCAAAATGGGTAACGTACTATACACATTAATTACAAGTAAGTACCCCTCAAGATACACTTAATTTTAAGTAGTTAAATCCTGTGTAACACCTAGTAATTGCATTATACTTATGCACATATTACATGTGTACAGTACTTGTGGGGTTATCCTCTCACTTGAATGGCAAGGAGGTTCAGGTTGTCATAATGTGTAACAAATACATGAATTATAAACTGTGATGGCATCCATATTGTAGACCCAGTCAGTGAGGTTGACCTATGTCTAATCTGTTGTAAACTCAATCAAGTTAACCCAGATGGTACACTTTGGGAGCAAGAGCTAGCAACAACATTAAGTGGAGAGTTTGAAGAGTGCACATTCACTGGTAGGTAATTACAGCCTATTGCGCTTCCAACCTTTGTAATCTTGGACAACCAGCACATCTGTCCGCAAGAGATTACAACCTTGTGACAGTAATTACTGAATTGAATGCAGCTGAAAAGAAACTAAACACGAAATTGGTGAATTTAGTGGAAACTTGTTTATTTGTAACAAGCATGGTAACAAGCATTTGTTGTTAAACCTCTGTAATTACAGACTGCAATAACCACCAGTTACATGTTGTTCTTACAGTGTAATTATGAGTTATTACAATTAACTATAGTACTTTACACATGTAAATACACTGTAAGGCTCCAAAAAATTGGGGAATTATATTATTTTATACTAATACAATTGCTCAAGAAAAGAGATGTTCAACAAGTAATACTTTTTTTCTTAAAAAGGTAGGGGTCGAAATGATTAAAACCCCTGTTTCAATACCTTTCAATACCTCACCTTGCGAGGAGAGTGGCACTGAGCCTTTTTATAAAATGTTTTGAGTTGGAGAACACATTAGGAGGGATCTTAGACCATTCCTCCATAGAGAATCCTTCAAGATCATTGATATCCTTCATCTGAGCTCCCTTCTTAATGTCTGGAGACTGAGATGGCCATTGCACATTTTTTTGAGGCCAATTAACCATTTATTTGTGGATGTTGATGTGTGCTTGGGGTTATTGTCTTGGAAGATCCACTTGCAGTCAAGTTTCGTCTTCCTGGCAGAGGCAACCAGATTTTTGGCTAAAATGTCTTGGTACTGGGTAAAGTTCATGATGCCGTTGACCTTAACACTCGTGGGAATTGGCCTATATGGATAGGGCTAAATATATATTTTTTCTTACAGAAGAAATATGGAAAGCATATGCATAACCATCGTAGCAGTATTTATTTTACCAGGCAAGTCAGTTAAGAACAAATTCTTATTTTCAATGACGGCCTAGGAACAGTGGGTTAACTGCCTGTTCAGGGGCAGAACGACAGATTTGTACCTTGTCAGCTCGGGGAATTGAACTTTCGGTTACCTTTCGGTTACAAGTTAGTCCAATGCTCTAACCACTAGGCTACCCTGCCACCCCAAATTACTAAAGGTGAGTAGACACAAGACTGAATCCAAACACTATACTGTTGATTTTATGTGCATTTTACATTACTGTACAAGGGTTTGAGTGAGAGGTCTAACTGTCCAAGTGACCACACACCTCTTCAAAGTGTGCACAGTTCCTAAGTAATTTCAATGCACTTTCATGACTCAAAGAAGAGTCTTCAACTACAAGGGGATTTTTTACGCTCTCCTAGCTAGAACTAGAGCAAGCACAATTGTAACTGTTTTGAACACAGCCTTGCATCCCCACCTTTACACAATTACTGTTGTTGTTTAAACAATCCAAGAACTGTCCATCATAAATTGCAATCTGTGTTAGGTGGGCATAATTTGAAAGCTTGTTCTATTGCCAACATGACTAGCAAAATTATAAAATAAGATCTTACAGTGTTAGGCTTTCAGAAGGCAGATTGTCATTTTGGTGCGCACAGAATGCAGTCATAAGTGCATTCAAATGTGTGATCCGTAGGATTTTTTTTAACAATGAAATAAACATAGGCTCATTCTGTTCAGGCCAACCCAGGGTATAACGCCATGTCATCTTGTAATTGTACATCAAACATAGTGATCATAACACTGACAGTGTTCTGCACTGGCAGAATGCAAACTATACAATGTTGATCCTGGGATTTTCCTTGTCTGGACAATGCCCAAATCCCCATCATTCGCAGGAAGAAGAAAAGGAAATACAGGGGGTGGAGATCAGGGTGCCTTGTGAGAATTCATTGGTGAGTGGGTAACCTCTACCCTCCGTTCTATTAGCCAACGTGCAATCACTGGAGAGTAAACTGGATGAGCTCCGTTCGAGACTATCCTACCAACGGGACATTAACAACTGTAATATCTTATGTTTCACCGAGTTGTGGCTAAACGACAACATGGATAATATACAGTTTGCTTTCAGTGCATCAGCAGGACAGAACAGCTACGTCCGGTAAGACGAGGGGTGGTGCAATGTCTAATATTAAGGTAGTCTTGCTCAACCAAAGTAGAGTACCTCAAGATAAGCTGTAGACCACGCTATCTACCAAGAGAGTTTTCATCTATATTTTTCGTGGCCATCTATTTACCACCACAAACCGACGATGGCACTATGATCGCGCTCAACGACTTGTATAAGGCCATAAGCAAACAAGAAAATGCTCATCCAGAAGTGGCACTCCTAGTGGCCGGGGACTTTAATGCAGGCAAACTTAAATCCGTTATACCTCATTTCTACCAGCTTGTCTCATGTGCAACCAGAAGGAAAAAACTGTAGACCACCTTTACTCCACACACAGAGACACATACCAAGCTCTCCCTCGCCCTCCATTTGTAAAATATGACCATAATTCTATCCTACTGAATCCTGCTTTTAAACAAAAACTAAAGCAGGAAGTACAAGTGACTCACACAATACGGAAGTGGTCAGATGATGCGGATGCTACACTACAGGACTGTATTGCTAGCACAGACTGAAATATGCTCTGTGATTCATCCAATGCCACTGAGGAGTATACAACCTCAGTCACTGGCTCCATCAATAAGTGCATTGACGACCTGACGGGCCTCCCCCAGGTGGCAAGGGTAGGCAGCAACACATCTGACACGCTGATCCTCAATACTGCTTAGTCCCCTCCTGTACTCCTTGTTCACCCACGACTGCGTGGCCAAGCACGACTTCAACATCATCATTAATTTTGCTGACGACACAACGATGGTAGGCCTGATCACCGACAACGGTGACACAGCCTATAGGGTGGAGGTCAGAGACCTCGCAGTGTGGTGCCAGGACAACAACATCTCCTTCAATGTGAGCAAGACAAAGGAGATGATCGTGGACTACAGGAAAAGGAGGGCCGAACACGCCCTCATTCACATCGACAGGGCTGTAGTGGAGCAGGTTGAGAGTTTCAAGTTCCTTGGTGTCCACATCACCAACAAACTATCATGGTCCAAACACACCAAGAAAGTTATGAAGTGGGCACAACAACGCATTTCCCCCTCAGGAGACTGAAAAGATTTGTCATGGGTCCCCAGATCCTCAAAAAGTTATACAGCTGCACCATCGAGAGCATCCTGACCGGTTGCAATACATCACTGGGGCCAAGTTTCCTGGCATCCAGGAACTATATACTAGGCGGTGTCAGAGGAAGGCCCACAAAATTGTCGAAGACTCCAGTCACCCAAGTCATAGACTGTTTTCTCTGCTACCGCATGCCAAACGGTATCAGAGCGCCATGTCTAGGTCCAAAAGGCTCCTTAACAGCGTCTACCCCCAAGCCATAAGACTGCTGAACAATTAATCAAATGGCCACTGTTGGAGATATTTTAATACCATTATGTTACATTTTCTCATTTCTGAACAGAATGCATAGAACACCTTTTAAGTAGAAACATATGTCAAGGGTTGCCTCAGCTGAAAAACCGCACATACTGCACGTAGGCCTCGTACCACACGTTTCACTATTAAATGGAAACACATGTCAGAGGCTACCTATAGTAACACTATATAAGCTGAACTGAGTGCAGTCAGAGCTAGCTGTGATCCGGGTCATGGCTCAACCTTTGATTGCGCTGAATTAAAGGTCTTATTGAATTCACAAGTTTCTTGTATGAGTGTCATAATTTGAAGATCATTTTTTCCACGACACCACCCGGACTATTTGCATTGACGACCCCCCCCCCCCCCCTTTTGTTTTTACACTGATGCTACTCGCTGTTTATTATCTATGCAGTCACTTTACCCCTAATTACATGTACAAATTACCTTGACTAACCTGTACCTCCTGACATTGACTCGGTACTGGTACCCCCTATATATAGCCTCATTATTGTTATTTTATAGTGTTATTTTTTTAATACTTTAAATGTTTTACTTTAGTTTATTTAGTAAACATTTTCTTAACTCTGTTTTCTTAAAACTGCATTGTTGGTTAAGGGCTTGTAAAGTAAGCATTTCACGGTTGTATTCAGTGCATGTGACAAATAACATTTGATTTGGTTTGAGTGATATTACATGAGTTCTATGATATGGAAATGTGAAAAGCACATTTGGAATCACAGGTGTTTGGTTTGCTTGTATTACGTCAAAGCGTTTTTTATTATAATCTTCAAATATTCATGACATTACCCTGAGGAAGGCACAGTGATGCCGAAACGTTGGTGAATACCCATTAAATTGTTGGGAGAGTATATATGTAGTGTGCGACTTTCTTTATTTTGATAGTGTATAGTTTATTCGCCGTTAGTCAGCACCTCCACACAAACTTCGTACTGGGTGTGCGCCAGCTCATGTTATCTTATATATTATAATCTTCAACGTCTCATCTTTTGAAATACATAGAGCTCTTGTAATTTACAGCATTTCCCTCACTCAAAAAACAAAGCATTTGCAAAAGTTGCCCAATTAGCGGGAAGGATGGGGGCAACTTCTTGTCACTCGTGGTGCTCAAGTTCAGAACGGCTGTCAGTCAAAACCCATACAGAACAGTGAAGCAGAGACCCTGAGCTTTGACATCATGTATAGTATGTTACTGTACAGCCACCTTTTTCCAATGTAGGTGCTTATCAGTGTCCAAATGTGTAAAGGGCTACAGGAGAAGTTGACCTAAAATACATAATTTCCCAAGTGATTCCAAACATTGAAACTACACTGAACAAAAATGTAATCTCCCAAATTTTGTGCACAAATTTGTTTACATCCCTGTTAGTGAGCATTTCTCCTTTGCCAAGATAATCCATCCACCTGAAAGGTGTGGCATATCAGTCATGTGAAATCCATAGATTAGGGCCTAATTTATTTATTTCAATTGACTGATTTCCTTATTTAACTGTAAATCAGTAAAATCTTTGAAATTGTTTCATGTTGAGTAAAAATTGTTCAGTATAGCTGGGTGAAGTTTGCCCTCTCCCCCTCTCTGTATTTCAGCACCATGGTAGTGGAGAGCATCAACACTGCAGCGGGAACACCCCCAACAGCCCTCATCTA
The DNA here is from genome assembly GCA_003317085.1 of Hucho hucho. Lineage (NCBI taxonomy): Eukaryota > Metazoa > Chordata > Actinopteri > Salmoniformes > Salmonidae > Hucho > Hucho hucho. The sequence goes on from QNTS01002418.1 coordinate 221,522, forward strand.
AGAGGAGACACACCTGGGAGAAAGGATTGTGGACTACTAGAGAAATGTTTGGCACAAGCAGGGCAGAACTGATTTAATTTTGTTCCCATTCCCCTTTCCCCAAAAGTTTAGATTTGTAAACCAATAGATAAATAAAACCTGATTTATTTTCAACTGCAGGTACTGCTTTGGGACCACCTGATTATACACCACACATTGGTGCCAAAATCTGGGAGGTAAGAATTCCTCAAAGAAAACAACAAGAAAAAGGAATACTGAGGATTATATTGGAACCGTGGAGTTAACCAGGAGAAACCATGGCAGAGCATACACTCTGTACAGTTGAAATCGGAATTAATCTATGAAGAGCACACTTTTCCAGCATGCAAGTGGCCATTGAAGTTGCGCATTTTCCCACTGAAGTCAGTTACAACGCCAAACTGCAGTCGGTTGAAGACCCTGGTGAGGACGACGAGCACGCAGATGAGCTTCCCTGAGACAGTTCCTGACAGTTTGTGCAGAACGTTGTTGGTTGTGCAAACCCGAAGTTTCATCAGCTGTCCGGTGGCTGGTCTCAGACGATCCCGCAGGTGAAGAAGCCAGATGTGAAGGTCCTGGGCTGGCGTGGTTACACGTGGTCTGCCGTTATGAGGCCGGTTGGACATATTGCCAATTTCTCTAAAACAAAGTTGGAGGCAGTTTATGGTAGAGAAATTAACATGAAATTATCTGGCAACAGCTCTGGTAGACATTCCTGCAGTCAGCATGCTAATTGCACGCTCCCTCAACTTGAGACACATTGTGTTGTGTGACAAAACTACACATTTTAGAGTGTCCCCAGCACAAGGTGCACCTGTGTAATGATCATGCTGTTTAATCAGCTTCTTGACGTGCCACACCTGTCATGTGGATGGATTATCTTGGCAAAGAAGAAATGCTCCATGGAGAGTGCATGGCCACATCAGATGCTGTAGTTTATATTTCACCAGGTAACAGTGAAGGTAGCACAGTACTACTTCAAACAGCTACAGTGTTAATAGAAACGCCTAAACAGAGTGAAGTAGCCAGGTGTTTACTAGAATGGGGCAGCCAAAGCAGTTTCCTTAGAGAAGATATTTCACGAGTACTTAACTTACCTGCAGTAGGACAGGAAGTGTTTCATTTGCATACGTTTGGCTCAGTTACACCCAAGAAGATAACCTGCAGAAGAGTAAGTGTGCGTTTGAGAAATCTGAGGAATAGCCAAGGGGTAGATATAAAGCTATTGGAGAAAGTGGCAAGTGAACAGACGAGAAGAACCATCAAAGAGATAGGACTGCAAGTGGCCGACATCCCAATCAGATGTATGGACACAGAAGAGTTGTATATTCTAATAGTAGCTGATCATTAATAGCATTATTCAAAAACTGTGATCGGAATAATTGAGGAACTGAACGAAGGCCCAGTAGCTTTGGAGAGCATATTTAGATAGATGGTGCAAGGCACAGAAACATCAGTGTTATCAGTCACAACTGAACCTCAAGACATCGGAGTAATGCACGTGAGCTGTGTAGAAGAGCAAGTGCTTTCTGAGCAATTGTGCACGTTTTGAAAAACTGAATCTATTGGTATTCACATGGAAAAAGAGCAGAATCAAGTTGAACATTTTGAATCAAGACACACTGCAGACGTTTGAAGAGAATGTGCAGTACATCGATGGGAGATATGAAGTAAGGCTTCCATGGAGAGAAGAACAGGTGAATCTATCATCCAATTATGTAACGGCAGAAACTATATTTCACAGTCTGATAAGAAAGTTCATAAACAACTTTATGTATGATAGATACAACAACGTGATTCAAGACGTTGGTATGATAGAGCAGGTGCTTCACGTGTCACGCAGTGATCAAGGAGGAGAGGACAACTTGCGTGAGATGGATCCTTGCGTGAAAGAGATAGTCGTTCGTTAAATGACTGCTTACTAACAGGACCAAAACTAAACCCTGACTTGTTGAGTATACTGATTAAGTTCAGGTTGTACAGAGTGGCGCTAATAGCAGACATCACGAAAGCCTTTCTGCAAATCGAAATAAATGAAATGGACAGAGACGTATTGAGATTCTTATAAACAAGTGACATCCCAAAGTCAAATGAAGAAATCAAGATGTACTGTACACTCTGAGAATGATGAGAGTACTGTTTGGAGCATCCACAAGCCCCTTCCTCTTAGCAGTCACAATCAGACCCTATCTGAACAAGTATGAAGGGGTCTATCCAGATGTGGTAACTACACAGAGGCAATGCTTGTATGTTGACGACCTTACAGTATCTGAGTCGCAGAGGACAAAGCTTCTGATCGTTAGAATTCTGCAGTGGAGAGGGTAAAAAGCTTCAAGTTCCTTTGTGTGGACACCACTGCCAACCTGAAATGGTCCATTCACTCAGACAGTCTAGTGAAGAATTACCAACCTCAGGAGGCTGAAGAAATGTGTCTTGTCCCCTAAAACCCTCACAAACTTCTACAGATTCTACAGATTGAGAGCATCCTGTTGGGCTGTATCACCACCTGGTACAACAATTGCACCGCAGGACTCTCCAGAGGGTCCTCAAGGGCCTGATTGGCTTTACACTTTTTCTCCATCCCTAACAAACACAGCTAATGAATCAAATTACATTCTAAACTGAAGATCATAATGGAATTGCCCACCACTGATCTAGAAGGAGGAGACAGCACAGGTGCATCAAAGTTGGGACAAGAGACTGAAAAACAGCTTCTATATCCAGGCCATCAGACTGTTAAACATTCATCACTAGCCGGCCTCCACCCAGTACCCTCCCCTGCACCTTAGAGACTGCTGCCCTATGTACAGTTGAAGTCAGATGTTTACATACACTTAGGTTGGAGTCATTAAAACTCATTTTTCAACCACTCCACTACGGTTTGCAACTGCACTTGGGGACAAAGATCATACTTTTTGTAGAAATGTCCTCTGGTCTGATGAAACAAAAATAGAACTGTTTGGCCATAATGACCATCGTTATCTTTGTAGGAAAAAGGGGGAGGCTTGCAAGCGAAGAACACCATCCCAACCGTAAAGCACGGGGTGGCAGCATCATGTTGTGGGGGTGCTTTGCTGCAGGAGGGGCTGGTGCACTTCACAAAATAGATGGCATCATGAGGTAGGCAATGATGTGGATATATTGAAGCAACATCTCAAGACAACAGTCAGGAGTTAAAGCTTGGTTGCAAATGGGTCTTCCAAATGGACAATGACCCCAAGCATACTTCCAAAGTTGTGGCAAAATGGCTTAAAGACAACAAAGTCAAGGTATTGTAGTGGCCATCACAAATCCCTGACCTCAATCCTATAGAAAATGTGTGGGCAGTACTGAAAAAAGCATGTGCTAGCAAGGAGGCCTACAAACCTGACTCAGTTACACCAGCTCTTTCAGGAGGAATGGGCCAACATTCACCCAACTTATTGTGGGAAGCTTGTGGAAGGCTACCCGAAATGTTTGACCCAGGTTAAACAATTAAAAGGCAATGCTACCAAATACTAATTGAGTGTATGTAAACTTATGAACCACTGGGAATGTGATGAAAAAAATAAAAGCTGAAATAAATCATTCTCTCTACTATTATTCTGACATTTCACATTCTTAAAATAAAGTGGTGATCCTAACTGTGTAGTTGAAGTGGTTCCGTTGTGGAAGGAGTCAGGCGCAGGAGGTAGTTTGCGTGTAAAAGGTATTTAATCAGGTCACCAGTCCAAAACAATAACTCTGGCGAAGCAAAATACCCACACGAAATCAAGAAAATAAACGGCCGCAAACACAAGCAACCCGGCAATTACGAGAACCAAGATCAAATAGACCTCAGTACACAGACTGGGAACAACGATGAAAGATACCAACATAACAATCACGCACAAGGGGAAGAGGGGAAGGAAGGAATATAAACAGGTGCGTGATTGGAAGAAAATAAACAACAGGTGTGTACAATCAAGACAAAACCAACAGAACATGAAAAGGGGAGCGGTGATGGTTAGAAAACCGGTGACGTCGATGCCGAACACCGCCCAAACAAGAAGAGGGACTGACTTCGGTGGAAGTCGTGACAGTACCCCCCCCCCCCCTTGACGCGCGGCTCCAGCGGTGCGCCGACACCGGCCTCGGGGACGACCCGGAGGGCGAGGCGCAGGGCGATCCGGCCGGCGCCGATGAAACTCCCGCAGCAGTTCAGGGTCCAATATATCCGCCACCGGGACCCAGCACCTCTCCTCCGGACCGTACCCCTTCCACTCCATGAGATACTGAAGGCCCCTCACCCGACGTCTCGTATCTAGGATGCAACGGACGGAGTACGCCGGGACCCCCTCGATGTCCAGAGGGGGCGGAGGAACCTCCCGTACCTCAGAGTCCTGGAGCGGACCAACCACCACCGGCCTGAGGAGAGACACATGGAACAAGGGGTTAATATGATAATCAGGGGGGAGCTGTAACCTGTAACACACCTCATTCACTCTCCTCTGGACTTTAAATGGCCCAACAAACCGCGGACCCAGGTTCCGGCATGGCAGGCGGAGGGGCAGGTTTCGGGTCGAGAGCCTCACTGCGGTGACGGTCCACGCTGGCTTTCTGGCGCAGCGCGGCTTGCTGTACGTGACCATGGGTGGCCTCCCAGGTCTCCTCCGCGTGCTTGAACCACTCGTCCACCGCAGGAGCTTCGGTCTGACTCCGATGCCATGGTGCCAGAACCGGCTGGTACCCCAACACAACCTGGAAGGGGGAGAGGTTAGTGGAGGAGTGGCGAAGCGAGTTCTGTGCCATTTCTGCCCAGGGTACGAACGCCACCCACTCCCCCGGACGGTCCTGGAAATAGGACTGCAGAAACCTGCTCACATCCTGGTTCACTCTCTCCACCTGCCCATTACTCTCAGGGTGAAAACCCGAGGTAAGGCTGATCGAGACCCGTCCATGAACGCCTTCCAGACTCTTGACGTGAACTGGGGACCTCGATCAGACACTATATACTCAGGCACCCCGTAGTGCCGGAAGACGCGGGGATTTAGCTTACCTCTGGGTAGGTGTCTAGGAGCCTTACACTGGGCGCACACCGAGCAGGAGGAAACATAAACCCTCACGTCCTTTGCCAAGGTGGGGCACCAGTACTTCCCAGTCAGGCAGCGCACTGTCCGACCGATCCCAGGATGACCAGAGGAGGGTGACGCGTGGGCCCAAAAGATCAACTGGTCACGGACAGCAGTCGGAACATACAAATGCCCAACGGGACACTGGGGGGGAGTGGGCTCTGTACGTAACGCCTGCTGAATGTCTGCGTCCAGCTCCCACACAACCGGCACTACCAGGCAGGAAGCCAGGAGTATGGGAGTCTGATCCATGGGCCGCTCCTCTGTGTCATAAAGCCGGGATAGCGCGTCTGCCTTCTGGTTCTGGGAACCTGGTCTGTAAGATATGATAAACACAAAGCGAGTAAAGAACATGGCCCACCTTGCTTGACGAGGATTCAATCTCCTCGTTGCCCGGATGTACTCCAGGTTACGATGGTCAGTCCAGATGAGGAAAGGGTGTTTAGCCCCCTCAAGCCAGTGTCTCCACGCCTTCAGGGCCCTGACCACAGCCAGCAACTCCCGGTCCCCCACATCATAGTTCCGCTCCGCCTGACTGAGCTTCTTAGAGAAGAAAGCACAGGGGCGAAGCTTCGGTGGGGTGCCCGAGCGCTGGGAGAGCACAGCTCCTATCCCCGCCTCGGACGCGTTCACCTCTACTATGAACGCCAAAAAAGGATCTGGGTGAGCCGAAGTGAACAAAGCCCTTAGTTGCCCAAAAGCCCTGTCCGCCTCAACTGACCACTGCAGACGCACCGGACCCCCCTTCAGCAGTGAAGTAATGGGAGTGGCCACCTGACCAAAACCCTGGATAAATCTCGCTGCACCTCCTTTACCGTGGTGGGAGTCGGCCAATTACGCACGGCAGCAATGCAGTCACTCTCCATCTCCACCCCGGACGTGGAAATGCGATACCCTAGGAAAGAGACGGCCTGCTGGAAGAACAAGCATTTCTCAGCCTTGCGCACCAAAGACACATGCTCGGCGCGTGTAGCGGAGTATATCAGAATGTCATCGATATACACCACTACACCCTGCCCGTGCAGGTCCCAGAAAATGTTGTCTACAAAGGATTGGAACACTGCGTGAGCATTCATCAGCCCGTACGGCATGACGAGGTACTCATAATGTCCTGAGGTGGTGCTAAACGCTGTCTTCCACTCGTCTCCCTCCCGGATACGCACCAGATTGTATGCGCTCCTGAGATCCAGTTTCGTGAAGAAGCGCGCCCCGTGCATGGACTCAATCGCAGTAGCGATAAGAGGCAGCGGGTAACTGTACCTCATCGTGATTTTATTGAGACCTCGATAATCAATGCATGGGCGCAAACCCCCATCCTTCTTCTTCACAAAAAATAAGCTTGATGAGGCGGGGGAAGTGGAAGACCGAATGTACCCCTGACCCAGGGATTCGGAGATATATGTCTCCATAGCCTCCGTCTCCGCTTGCGACAGGGGATACACGTGACTCCTCGGAAGCGCAGTGTCTACCAGGAGATTTATCGCACAATCCTCCCGTCGATGGGGTGGTAACTGAGTCGCCTTCTTTTTACAGAAGGCGAGAGCCAAAACGGCATATTCTGGGGGGATGTGCACGGTGGAGACCTGGTCTGGACATTCTACCATAGTTGCACCAACGGAAACCCCTACACACCTCCCCAAGCACTCTCGTGACCACCCCGTGAGAGCCCTATGTTGCCACTAAATGGTGGGGTCATGCAAGGCTAACCAGGGAAGGCCTAATACCACAGGAAACGCAGGAGAATCAATGAGGAAGAGACTGATTCTCTCCTCATGCTTCACCTGCGTTACCATGATGAGAGAGATGGTGGCCTCCCTGATTACCCCCGACCCTAATGGTCGACTATCTAAAGCATGAACGGGGAAAGGTCTGACCACAGGGTTAATGGGAATCTCTAACCTAAGTGCAAGTGCTCTGTCAATGAAATTCCCAGCTGCGCCTGAATCGACGACCGCCTTATGCTGGGAAAAAGGCTCAGTACCGTTATCCTCGCAAGGTGAAGTATTGAAATTAGGGGTGTCAAAAATGTTGACCCCTACCTTTTTGACAAAAAAATAATACTACTTGTTCAACAAATTATCTTTCTCTGAGCAATTGTATTAGTATACAAAACATATATTTCCTTGTTTTTTTTAGCATACAATATAGCTCAGTATTTGAATTATTTATTTTATGCAGTCATTTTTGCTCATCTTTATCAAGGGTGTCAATCATTTCGGACCCCACTGTATATACTGAAGAGATAGATTTATATCAAAATATATCATGGCTAGGTAAACAACTCTGGGAGCATTCCCTGTTTATTAAACTGCATACAGTTGAATATACTCAAACAATCATTGAGAAGATTGAGCCAGTTAATCAATAAAAAATGGTTAATGTCAGGTCTTTGTTATTCTTCCAATTACACATTTCCACACTGCTGCTCTGTAAAGGGGTTTGTTAAAGATTTAATAGATGAATGCTCTATGGGGTCTAGATCAGGAGTGAGTGGAACAATCGCACTGTTTTACAAGGTAAGCATTCGCAAATTGATTTGTTAAACAGCATTTTGAACCCCCGTTTCCACAGGCTGTTGTTTCCCCTTTGCAAGTGCCATCGAGACGACCATAATTACAGCAAACTGTAGAGGGTGTATATGTGAATAATTTCATTAAGCATAAAGACGTTTTGACAACAGTAAGAGGATGACGCACTTAGACATACACAGTGCTTTTAACATAGTGTTTTCAGATTACATATTTGCCACACTTTAACATACCTTCAGAAAGTATACTTTTTCCACATTTTGTTGTGTTAAAAAGTGGGATTAAAAGTTTATTTGAAATGTAACTGAAAATGTTCAGAAATTTGAATATGTATTTTAATACATTTAAGAACACATTTAGAAATACACTGTAGAATATATGTTTGAATACATTCTTAAATGATTGTGTAAGAAATATATTTTCCATAAATATATATGGCAAAAATTTTTTGAAAAATGAAAATTTTATCAGCATATTGAATGTGCGACCCGGGCCGGGAAAATCCTGGATCATTGTTATTCTAACTTCCGCGACGCAAACAAAGCCATTCCCCGCCCCCCTTTCGGCAAATCTGACCACGACTCCATTTTGTTGCTCCCAGCCTATAGACAGAAACCAAAACAGGAAACGCCTGTGCTCAGGTCTGTTCAACGCTGGTCCGACCAATCTGATTCCACGCTTCAAGATTGTTTCAATCACGTGGACTGGGATATGTTCCGCATAGCGTCGGACAATAACATTAATGAATACGCTGATTCGGTGAGCGAGTTTATTAGCAAGTGCATCGGTGATGTTGTACCCACAGCGACTATTAAAACCTTCCCCAACCAGAAACCGTGGATTGATGGCAGCATTCGCGCAAAACTGAAATCGCGAACCACTGCTTTTAATCAGGGTAAAGCGACCAGAAACATGACTGAATACAAACAATGTAGCCAGATGGCATCCCTGGCCGCGTCCTCAGAGCATGCGCAGACCAGCTGGCTGGTGTGTTTACGGACATTTTCAATCAATCCTTATCCCAGTCTGCTGTTCCCACATGCTTCAAGAGGGCCACCATTGTTCCTGTTCCCAAGAAAGCTAAGGTAACTGAGCTAAATGACTATCGCCCCGTAGCACTCACCTCCGTCATCATGAAATGCTTTGAGAGACTAGTCAAGGATCATATCACCTCCATCCTACCTGACACCCTAGACCCACTCCAATTTGCTTACCGTCCCAATAGGTCCACAGACGAAGCAATCGCAGTCATACTGCACACTGCCCTAACCCATCTGGACAAGAGGAATACCTATGTAAGAATGCTGTTCATCGACTACAGCTCAGCATTTAACACCATAGTACCCTCCAAACTCGTCATTAAGCTCGAGACCCTAGGTCTCGACCCCGCCCTGTGAAACTGGGTCCTGGACTTCCTGACGGGCCGCCCCCAGGTGGTGAGGGTAGGAAACGACATCTCCATCCCGCTGATCCTCAACACTGGGGCCCCACAAGGGTGCGTTCTCAGCCCTCTCCTGTACTCCCTGTTCACCCATGACTGCGTGGCCAAGCACGCCTCCAACTCAATCATCAAGTTTGCAGACAACACTACAGTGGTAGGCTTGAATACCAACAACGACAAGACGGCCTACAGGAAGGAGGTGAGGGCCCTCGGAGTGTGGTGTCAGGAAATAAACCTCTCACTCAACGTCAACAAAACAAAGGGGATGATCGTGGACTTCAGGAAACAGCAGAGGGAGCACCCCCCTATCCACATCGACGGGACAGTAGTGAAGAAGGTGGAAAGTTTTAAGTACCTCAGCGTACACATCACGGACAAACTGAAGTGGTCTACCCACACAGACAGCGTGGTGAAGAAGGCGCAACAGCGTCTCTTCAACCTCAGGAGGCTGAAGAAATTCGCCTTGTCACCAAAAACACTCACAAACTTCTACAGATGCACAATCGAGAGCATCCTGTCAGGCTGTATCACCGCCTGGTACGGCAACTGCTCCACCCAAAACCGTAAGGCTCTCCAGAGGGTAGTGAGGTCTGCACAACGCATCACCGGGGGTAAACTACCTGCCCTCCAGGACAGCTACACCACCCAATGTCACAGGAAGGCCAAAAAGATCATCAAGGACAACAACCAACCGAGCCACTGCCTGTTCACCCCGCTATCATCCAGAAGGCGAGGTCAGTACAGGTGCATCAAAGCTGGGACCGAGAGACTGAAAAACAGCTTCTATCTCAAGGCCATCTGACTGTTAATTTTAAACAGCCATCACTAACATTGAGTGGCTGCTGCCAACATACTGACTCAAATCTCTAGCCACTTTAATAATATATTTTTTTATTATTAAATAAATGTATCAATACCCAATTTAAACAATGCCACTTTATATAATGTTTACATATCCTACATTACTCATCTCATATGTATATACTGTACTCTATACCATCTAATGCATCTTGTCTATGCCGTTCGGCCATCGACTCAAATCGCTAGCCACTTTTATAATAAAAAATGTTATGTAATAAATGTATCACTGTCACGACTTCCGCTGAAGTCGGTCCCTCTCCTAGTTCGGGCGGCTACCGGCGGTCGACATCACCGGAGTTCTAGCCACCACCGAGCCATTTCTCATTTTCTGTTTGTCTTGTCTCATTCACACCTGGTTCCCATTTCCCTAATTGCATGTGCCCTTATTTAATCCCTCTGTTCCCCCCTGGGTTTTGTCCATGATTGTTTCCTGTACGTTGTGGCTCCGTGTGTATCGTGAGCAGTGGCTATACTACTGGTTTAGTAGTTTGTTTCCTTCTATTAAAGAAGTTTTGTATCATCTCTGTTTCGTGCGCTTGATTCCGAAAAACCTGCATTACAAGAGCCTTCACAATCACTAGCCACTTTAAACGATGCCACTTTATATAATGTTTACATATCCTACATTACTCATCTCATATGTATATCCTGTACTCTATGCCATCTACTGCATCTTGCCTATTGCGTTCGGCCATCGCTCATCCATATATTTATATGTACACACTCGTATTCATTCCTTTACACTTGTGTGTATAAGGTAGTTGTTGTGAAATTGTTAGATTACTTGTTAGATACTACTGCATGGTCGGCACTAGAAGCACAAGCATTTCGCTACACTCGCATTAACATCTGCTAACCATGTGTATGTGACAAATAACATTTGATTTGATTTGAAATCATAAACAACAAACAGACGTGTGCCAGGTGCCCATTCAACGGCACTTATTATGGCTTCAACAAAATTCTCAAGCTAATAGAGAAACAATAAGCCACCAAACACAGCATAGCTTAATATACAGAGATTCCATGTCTATAACTTGTTAGGGCTTGGGTCCTTTTTTCAGAATTTCCGCCTGACTGATGTGCCCAAAGTAAACTGCATGTTACTCAGGCCCAGAAGCCAGGATATGCATATAATTGGTAGCATTGGATGGAAAACACTTTGAAGTTTCTAAAACTGTTAAGATAATGTCTGTGACTATAACAGAATTAATGAAGAAACAATAAGCCACCAAACACAGCATAGCTTAATAAACAGAGATTTCATGTCTATAACAAAAGTACATACGAGAAAAACATTCTGCCGCAGACAATTAATCCTCTTTCGGTTTGATCTGCAAAAAAAAAAAAGTCTATAGACTCCTTCCAGAATGTAATGATATAGATATGTTGTGTTGTAATAACTAACCATTGACACTGTAACTTAAACTTAATTAACTTACCATTGCAATCGGAGCTCTGTAATTTTGCAATTAATTGCAATCTCCAGCTGCCCCTTTGTCACATGGGGAAACTTCCTCGGCCGCTCCAGATTAAAATAATCAAAAGCTTAAAAACAAAACAGCCACCAGTTACATCAGCTAATTTGGTTTAACACAAATGGACACCAGGTGTAAAAAACATTAAAAACACCTGCTCTTTCCATGACAGAGACTGGCCAGGTGAATCCAGGTGAAATCTATGATCCCTTATTGATGTCACTTGTTAAATCCAGAGAGACCGCAACCACCAATATAATATTGGTGCCATTGGGGATGACTGCCATTGTCATGACTGTCCTGTGAGGATTCTAATGGGTCAGATCAGCTTGGCAATGGATGACAGTAACCAGACCCTCTCTCACCCACAGAAGGGGGAGGAGGGAACTGGTGGGGGGTTGACATCTCACTCCCTGTTGTAAATTAAAGGAGAGGAGATCCAGGGTCTCCTTCACCAAAGGCACAAAGGAATGTGCTTTTCCTCCAGATACTTTCCCCGCTGAAACTTTAATACGTTCAAAAGCGAATACTGGAACAATGTTCCTAAAAGAGAACATGGGGAATGGTCAGAGGCAATCTAAAGAATAATAATGTCATATGGGTTGCTATTTTGTGATGTCATAAAACATGTTATAAAGGAAATACTGTAACTTAAAAAGTATATACACTACATGTACGAAGTCTCCATCCTTAATGTTGTGTATGAAATATAAACAATTATGAAAGTATTTTTGTTAAGATAAGAATGTGATGTTAGGAGCCATAAGAGTGCCATCCGTTTTGTAAAAAAAAAAACATATACTACCCACCACTGCGACCTGCATGCTCTCGTTGGCTGGCCCTTGCTTCATATTCGTCCCCAAACCCACTGGCTCCAGGTCATCTATAAGTATTTTGCTAGGTAAAGCCCTGCCTTATCTCAGCTCACTGGTCACCATAGCAACACCCACCCGTAGCACGCGCTCCAGCAGGTACATTTCACTGGTCATCCCCAAAGCCTACTGCAAAAATCACTGAAGCTGGAGACTTATATCTCCCTCTCTATCTTTAAGCATCAGCTGTCAGAGCAGTTTACCGATGATTTCACCTGTACACAGCCCATCTGTAAATAACCCACCCAACTACCTCATCCCCATGTTATTTATTTTTGCTCTTTTGCACCCCAGTATCTCTACTTGCACATCATCATCTGCACATCTATCACTCCAGTGTTAATGCTAAATTGTAATTATTTCGCCTCTATGGCCTATTTATTGCCTTACCTCCCTAATCTGACTGCACACACTGTATATAGATTTTATCTATTGTGTTATTGACTGTACGTTTGTTTATCCCATGTGTAACTCTGTGTTGTTTGTGTCACACTGCTTTGCTTTATCTTGGCCAGGTCGCAGTTGTAAATGAGAACTTTTTCTCAACTGGCCTACCTGGTTAAATAAAGGTGAAATAAAAATAAAATTAAGAAATAATTTGTCTCCTATAAACTTTGCACAGTGGCCTCCCGTGTGGCGCTGTGGTCTAAGGCACTTCATTGCAGTGCTACCTGTGCCACTAGAGATCCTGGTTCGAGCCCAGGCTCTGTCGCAGCCGGCCACGAACGGGAGACCCATGGGGCGGCACACAATTGGCCCAGCGTCGGTTTAGGGGAGGATTTGGCCGGCAGGGATATTGATATTCTTGTCCCATCGGGTACTAGCGAATCCTGTGGCAGGCCGGGGCGCAATGCACACTGACACGGTTGCCAGGTGTATGGTGTTTGCTCCGACACATTGGTGCGGCTGGCTTCCTTGTTAAGCGGACATTGTGTCAAGAAGCAGTGCGGCTTGGTTGGGTTGTATTTTGGAGGATGCACAGCTCTCGACCTTTGCCTCTCCCAAGTCCGTATGGGAGATGCAGCGATGGGACAAGACTGTAAACTACCAATTGGATACTACGAAAAGGGGATACTACGCCCCGAGTGAGGTCAGACAGAGTATCAGCCTGACGGAACTGCCTCTTTTGACCAGAGTGCATAAAGGATTGGTAAAGAAATTAACATTCAGATCAGAGAGGCGTGTAGCTGCAGCTCACGTCCATAGTGGTTCGAACTATCAACATGAGGTAGAGGCGAAAAGCTCACCTCCCGGACAATCACTGGTACAGCTGATTAGCTGTCCTAAGTAAAATATATAGAAAAGCGAATTTAAGTGGCACCATTCAACTACTCTTCAAACTGTCATATTCTACTACTCTCATCACCCTTGAGAACCATCGACACGGCTGGCTAGCCTATCTTCAAATAAGCTTCTTCAGGAGCGAATGGAAAGAAGAATAAGCTCTGTAGTTCTGTTCAGGACTATGCAACAAGTCAACGGGCAGAGGAGAGCAACGGTATAAGAGACAGGTGAATGACCACTTTTGGACAATCAGAGCCTTATAAGCGTGCCGTGGAAAGGCCCAACATCATTCCTAAGAAGGCCTGGTTCAACAGATATACACAGCAAAAGAAACATAAATACATTCATGATTTCTTACTCCAAATGGGCGGTGGTTTGTGCGCAAATATATGATTACTGTGAGAGTAGTTCCTTAAATGTATCAACCTTAAGTGTCTCTCCCGCTCTCTCTCTCTCCCTAACTCCCTCTCCATCTCTTTTATAACAAGCCGCCATTTTTGTGTCAGTCCGCTAGGAACCTTTGTTTTAATGTATTAATAAGTGTGTATGTTTATCCTGTATTACCATTTAGTTCGCTAGTAAATAAATAATTAAACAAATTTGTGTAGTACTGAATCATAAGTAAGGCTGGGGTTTTTGCAGATGCAGGAGGATACGAATGATAATATGATACGAGGTTATGATTAATACGTTGACTCTTTAAACAACCGCTCTCGTGGTGCCCCAAATTCCTAATGAGTTAATTGTTACATGATTAATTTAATCAGGTAACAACTAACTTCTTACGGAACAGTGTCCCGCTAGGGTGCCACCTACGACAACATCCGGTGAAATGCAGAGCGCCAAATTGAAATTACAAAAATAGTAATATTAAACATTCATGAAAATACAAGTGTTGTACACCATTCAAAAGCTTAGAATCTTGGTAATCGAACCGCTTTGTCCGATTTACAATATGCTAGCGCCCCACTCCCGACACTACCCGGTGAAATGCAAGGCGCCAAATTCAAAATCCAAAAGTTTAATTATTAAACATTCATCAATATACAAGTGTTGGCAATATCACAGCGTTGTCAGATTTCAAAAAGGCTTCACGGCGAAAGCACAACATTTGATTGTTTGAGGGTAGCACCTCCAATATTTTTTCCATTAGCATAAATTCATAAACCATCGCGGTTCACACAAAACACATTTCACAGCGAAAACAAATCCCTTACCTTTTGAAGAACTTCTGCTGAGGGCTTCCCAAGTGTCCAACGATATATCCATAAATCTCCGTTTGGTTGGTGCGTTGTGTTCAGAAAATCCAACGTCGAATCGCCCATTGTTTGCACTTCTCTTGCGCAAGTTTATATGGATATTTGAAAAGGATTTGTTTAGTTTATGGTCAATTTTACGTAGGAATCGATAGGAAAATACTTATAATCGCTATTATAAAGTGAGCCTACCAGTGGATATGGAATATATTCATTTTATTTCACCCCGCGAGGTCGGTCTGAGCCGCCCGAGAAAACTTGTTGACATTTCAGGTCCCAATGCCATTTCCTGTACCTATTCGTTGTGTTTACTCCAATCTCTCTGAGTCTTTGTATATAGACTGCTGACATCTAGTGGAAGCCATAGGTACTGCAGTCTCAGTCCTGGTAACAAATGGATTCAATAGGGAGTGTGTCTAACAGACCCAAAGGTCACAAGAAACTGAATTCCGGATGTTTTTTTCTCTGGTTTTTGCCTGCTAAATGAGTTCTGTTATACTACACAGACATTATGTTAACACGTTTAGAAACTTCAGAGTATTTGCTATCCAATAATACTAATTATGTGCATATCCTATTTTCTGAGCCTGAGTGGCAGGCATTTTGCTTTGGGCACACCAGACTCTCCAAAACCGTCACCTCACCTGCCGCTCCCTAAGAAGTTAACAGCGAAAGCATAGCATTTAGTTATCTGAGGACAGCGCTCCGCATACTTCCTGAATAAAAATATATTTCAAACCAGCACAGGCGTCACAAAAATCAAAAATAGCGATAAAATAAATCACTTACCTTTGAAGATCTTCCTCTGTTTGCAATCCCAAGGGTCCCAGCTACACAATAAATGGTTGTTTTGTTAGCGCGTTTTGTTCAGTAATCCACCCGTTCAACTTGTTCAACATACAGACAAAAAGAATCCAAAAAGTTACCGATAAAATTCGTCCAAACAAGTCAAACAACGTTTCTAATCTACCCTAATATGTAAATAAACTATAAAATTTAAGACGGAATGTAGTATGTTCAATACCGGAGATAAATAACAAAGAGTGCGCCCTCAGTCACACACGCCACAGGACTGCAGACCCAAGGAGGAACCCAATTATAAGTTACAGCTACTTGTTAATCTTTCAAAGAACAAGCCTGAAACCTTGTCTAAAGACTGTTGACATCCAGTGGAAGCCATAGGTACTGAAATCTGGGAGCTATTCTTTTCATTGTGCAATAGGAAACCATACCAATTGCATGGGAGCTCAAAAAAGCAATTTGTCCGGATGTATTTTCCTCGGGTTTTCGCCTGCCATATCAGTTCTGTTATACTCACAGACATTATTTTAACAGTTTTAGAAACTTCAAAGTGTTCTCTATCAAATTCAACTAATTATATGCATATCCTAGCTTCTGGGCCTGAGTAACAGTTATTTTACTTTGGGTACGCCAGAATCTCTGAACTTCCGAACTCTGCCACCTAGCCCGGAGAGGTTAAAATAAATATAAAGGAGTCAAAGGCGCAGGGCCGCAGCTTTGGAAAGGTTAAAGGTTGTTGGGACAGCACTGTCGCGACTCCTACTTCGGAGGAATCCACCTCAATGATGAAGGGAAGTGAGGGGTCGGGATTTGCAAGCACGGGAGCAGTGGTAAAGTGTGACTTCAGTATCTCGAACGCCCTTTCCACCTCCTCTCTCCAACGAAGCCGCTGGGGACCTCCTCTCAGCAGGGCGGTAAGAGGCATGACCACCATGCTGAAGCACCGGATGAACCTCAGGAATCGCTGAAATGCTTTCATGGAGTTGGGGATGGGCTATGACTTGACTGCGCTGACACGTTGCTCCTCCATCTGCCATATCCTAAAGGAGAAGTATGAAATTTACCATCACTTTACCATCAAATAGGGCTGAAATCCAGAAATGAGCAGGCTTACATCATCACAGAAAAGGAAATAAAAGGCACCACCATGGTCTTTAGGCAGTGTCAAGTTCAAGGAGATGACCCACTTGACCGTAGCTCACTCGGTCTGACCGCAGCGAGCATGCAAAAAGTAAGCTCGAATGAAGCCTGACTAGTAGTGATTTCAACATGCTTTTGACATCTTGCAGCCTCTGGGTCACACAGAGAAAAGCCGTGATCGATGGGCTCATCGGGGAGAGGTTGGGGTGGATAAGCCACAGAGTTATTCTAGCTGCGCTCGGCTGTTAATGTAGTTTGTCACATCCAAGTTTCTCCCTCAGGATAACAATGTTTACAGGTTA
This sequence comes from Hucho hucho, assembly GCA_003317085.1. NCBI lineage: Eukaryota > Metazoa > Chordata > Actinopteri > Salmoniformes > Salmonidae > Hucho > Hucho hucho. The sequence continues at coordinate 238,593 of QNTS01002418.1, forward strand.
TGCTCTAACTCTGCTTCTGTGCAGGCAATTTTCAAAAATCCTTTTGCCATATGTTCAAGGTCACCTGTACCTCTACAGATATCAATATGAAAAGATTGAATGGTCCCCTTCATATGTTAAAGGGGAAGTACGAACTTTACCATCAAATAGGCCTGATATCCAGAAATGGGCAGGCTTACATCATCATAGAAATGGAAACAAATGGCACCACCATAGTCTCTAGGCTGTGTGGAGTTCAAGGAGATGTCCCACTTGACCGCAGCTCGCTCGGTTTGACCGCAGCGAGTGTGCAAATAGGAGGCCCAGAATAAAGCCTTTTACAAGTAGTTCTTTCAACATGTTTTGGACATATTGCGGCCTCTGGGTCACACAGAGAGACACCGTTGTCGATGGGATTATCGGGGGGAGGTTGGGGTAGATAAGCCACAGAGTGATTCTAGCTGCACTTGGCGGTTCATGTAGTTTGACACATCCGAGTTTCTCCCTAAGGATAACATGGGTTTACAGGTTATGCTCTAACTCTGCTTCTGTGCAGGCAA